>JAPZOX010001555.1:0-10588 GCA_037952655.1 Hymenoscyphus sp. LP001 | reverse complement strand
GCTCGGTTTACAAAAAAAGTGGGCAAATTCAAGCTTAACTCGCAACTCACTGTAAACGACTAGAAGCTGAAGCCAACCAACAGCAACAAAGATACAAAGATACGGCAGAACAGGTAAATGCTGAATTAGACCTCATGCATGCCGGAATGGACACATTTTCTGAAGGATTAGAAATCATTCAAGCCCGGCTCCTAAGTCTTCGTGCTTTTTCAGCTGCTGTTAGCCCTCTCGATAGTATTTCAGCCGCCCCCACCCCTTCAACTTCTTTTGTTGCCTCTCCAACAGCCATGGCATCGGAAGAGGGTGAACGAGCGGATATCTCCGATGAAACCCGCAATTACCCAGGACAACGGAGGATTGATTTTTGATGTGAAGTAAGGGGTAGTCAAGGGAGATATTTGACATCTTTGATGGAAAAACTGAGGCTCGGGCGGATATGGGCCAACCTCCAAATAGTCGCAGATTGATTTGGGACGATGATGTCTGGAATGGATATGGGCCCTAGGTTAAGGAGTAGTCGAATCAATCTGTTTACTACTTACAGTCATCATATGCTTGTGAAGTGAGGAATTCAAGATGGTTGAGCTTGAAGTATGTTTAACTAATACCAACGGAAGGAAGTCTGGCTTGTAAAACTCACATATTCAAGTTCTCAAAACGGGCCACCAAAATTGTAGGAACCCAATTTCCAGATATCCAAGCCTTAGATACTTTACATGAGGTATAGCGTTAGCTCTTTAAACCTTGCAATACCTTTAAATTCTCACCAACTTTTGCAACCAAACTGTTTACAACCTTGAAGAGGGATAAGCCGAGATGCGTGAGTAGCAAGTGTCACCGGGAATACATAGATGGAGCAAGTATTCGAGTGTTTGAGGCAGAATTATCCAGGGTGAGTAACAAAGGATGTTATGCGTTCTATTGATTTTGTTTATTCGGAATTTCCTGGAGTATATGAGTGATCAAGACCAACATTTGTGATTCAGCCCTGAAAAGCCCCTAATCACACATTTTATTCCTCTCCTATCAATCTATTTGTGAGGTTGGTCCTAGTATATCGAGTGATTCTTCGAGAGATGTCTTGATTCAGCTGGTGCTTTGGTAGGCGGAGTCATAAGTATTTGAACTTATTCAGTCCTAAACAAAGATTTCATTCACATACACACAGCCTACAACAGATATCAAATCTATATAAGTCAGGTTGGGGTCAGTTCTCAAGCAGAACCAAATTCGTACTTCAAACCTACTTACAATTCCAAGCACATCGTTTCAACAAACATAACGCCATACAAAACACCTCACCCTAGCAAATCACTATGTCTTCTTCTCAAACCAACAACAACCCAACCACCTCCCCATTTCCTCAGACCTTCGAAGAGGCATTCCAAGACTACAAGAAGACCATCTCCGTTAATCAATCCGAACTGATGTTTATGTATCCCAAACTCCATGCCCTCAGTCGCGAACTGTCAAAGTCCCTTGAGATAGTACAAGGATTGATGGCTGACATCAAGCAACACTATCCCCAAAACAAAGCCGCCATCAAACAATTCGAAGCTCAGATCCCCTCTAAGATCGACTCGGAGCAATCGGAGCGTGGAATGGTTGCTGAATTTACATCTAATCCCCGCAACTCCCAGGACGTTATCACCTCAGAACGCAAGGTAGAATTGGGAGGAAAGAAAGGAGGGGAAGCGGGGAACTCGGGATTTTCAAAGCTTGAGCTGAGACAAGCAACTGAGTTCAACTCTTGATTCTTTGGAAGCGACACGCAGGGGTGGACCTTTATTCTTGGTTGAGGGTAAGGGGGTTGTTCGGTTGCCTTTCTGCCCTTGGCATATTCAATTCTAGGAATTGAAGTTGATAACAATAATACCTAAATATTTCGTGCTCCCAAGTTCCCAATCACTGTTAGTCCCAATGGAGGTATCATTTTATTCAGCTTATCTTAATTTGGTTCAGTTACTTAGAACCCATTCAAATTAGTTCATGATGTATTGATTTGCCAAGGCTATCTTTTGGTTCATTTGTTGGGGGGGGGATAGTAATTATTCAGATCCTACTAATCTATTCACATGGGAAGGAAGGAGAGAGCTTTAAGCCTACCTGAACGGCACGAAATATGCACTTTACAAAGTACTTTCCATACGAAACGCATCCTCCCAGCACATGACAACAATGTCCTCATCAATCATCACCAATCTAACCGCCTTCTCTTCCTTCACAAAACATAATATCCCAAAAGACGCCATGCCCCAAAAACCCCAAGAACAGGAGACGAAGTTCAATGGCAATACCGATACACTGGTGGAATTGCTTGGTGATTTGAAGCAACTGCATGCTAGACCCGATACAATAAAGGATATCAATGCCGGAAATGCAAAAGCAAAGGAAATAGCGAACGAAATCCAAGAGGATACACCGAAGGAATTGCGGGATGACTTCAAACGCCTGAACCTGAACTTCATAACAAAAATGGAACTTCGCATTCGACGTCTGGAAGCGGCTTTTGAGGTCGAGGAGAAAGTCCGTGACATCAAAGATGCGCTCTTGAAAGTTTTTGTCGAAAGATGGTCAACGTACTACGGAGTGACCGTAAAGAGGTTAATGGGTGAAAAGAGGGCAATGACAAAAAAACTCGTGACTGAAATCCGTCCCAGTATCGAAAGATCAGAAGAACAAGAAGCGGCCAATCAACTCTAGGAGTACCAAGATACCGACACAAGAGTTGTTGATGAAATGGAGCGACTGCGGACACGAACTAGCAACTTGAAGGGAGAATGGGAAGCTTTAGTAGCCCAGGACTCAGGGCATCCACCGCTGATCTCATCCTAAAAAACGAATGGCCGATTGATAATCGAAATCGAGAACTTCGAAAAAGAACGCGCAGCTTCGATTTCTGTTTTGCGCCCAGGAAAGCCCAAAGGAGCACAATCAAAAGGGAGAAATGATTCCAGAGACTCGGAAGAGGATTCTGAGTCTCAGGCTAAGGCAGAGGAAGGCATTTATCTTGAGATGGCGGCAGAATATATGACGGAATACGAAAACAGGGAACGGAGCACTAAAAGGCAAAGCTAGATCTTTCAGCGAGAGTCATTTGATGGTTGGCTAGGGTATGGAGTGGAGGATTTTCGATTTTGATTTCTGGTAGCACGGTGCTGGATTGCTTTGCTACCCCAAATAATCTGTTCTTGGGAAGTGAGATTAGTTGAGGATGGTATCACGTTAGCGAGTAAGTAAATTCAATATTGACGTTTGACTTTCTTCTACTTATGATCTCAAATCAATAGCTTCTAACCTCACTTAATACCAAACGAGCTATCAATTCGTTGAGCTCAATGTGAGGTAAATAGATTCCTAGTTAGAGTATGCGACGTTTGGGAGAACTAAAGAGCTTTAAGTGAAGAGATGAGGTCGAGGATAGGCTAGCATACAAGTCTGTGGATGAAGGGAGTTATCAAGAGAAAGATTTATTGTTAATTCTGGGAAGAGATGAAGTTTATTTGTAATTTAGGGGATGGGGGGTGGGGGGTGGAAAATTCAAAAATCCGTCAAGTACACTAAGTTCTGAACCTGACTTGTGATTGAAGAGCACGAACCAAACAATTACATTCAACCCTGCTTTGGCTCTTCCTCCTCAGGACTTTTACCGCCAGTCCTAGCATCCTTTCCAGCACCAGATCCAGTGGTTGATTTACATTGGGTCCGTGAAACCCAAGTCATCTCGCTAGAACCCCAGAACTGGCTTTCTAGAAACAATTTCTCGGGCGTACAAGGAGGTTCTTTGCTTGCATTCGAAACTTCTGGTTTTGGCTTGGATTCTCCTTTTTCCGGAGATTCCTGGGAGTGGGGTTTTGAATGTGGGGGGTTCTCGGAAGACATGATTCGAATAATTTGGTGATACTCATTAATACTATGTGGGAAATGTGCCACATTTCTTTATCTTCATTTCTCAGGAGTTGTCTGGATAAGAATGGGGCTGTTCATAAGATTCTTTGTTTACTTTGTTCAAGCTATAGGAAAGAAAAAGGAGGGAGGGTTAGCGAAAACGTAAATGAAATACTTCATACAAACAGAATTTATACCTTTCCTTTAGGAGTTGGCGGCATAGAAATGCATGGAAAATCAATCTTTGTTACGTTGTTATGCGATTTGTAGGTTACGTATCGATAGTCGCGCATTCATAAACCCTCAATTTATTGGTAAGTAACCTACAAATAGCCGCATTACTTGTAGTCAAAACTTTTTGTCCAGTTCTGTAATTCTGGGTGATACATAAATCTCTCCAAAGTCGCAAACATTCTTTTTTCGTATGCTAGTTGTAGGTTACCTAACAACAGCAAAGAAATCTGGTTACCTCATTAGTGCTAATTAAGAGTTAATTACAAATGCCTGTGAATTCCTAGAAATTGTTCCTATTCTTGGTACTATTCATGGATTATCCAGCAATCAGAATATAACCTAAGCATCGCATTTTGTTTGCATGATTATTCGTGGGTTAAGCAGGGTAATCACAACACCTCTGTCGCATTTGCTCGGTTTATTCCCAGGTTACCTACGAATAGACAGGGTTTTCGAGAATCTATCCTCACTTCCAGTTGTAATCAGCCATTACCAACACATAGCAAAAACATACCTCTCCCGCGGTTTCAAAATTACTTACAACTATTTATAAGTTCCCCAGGAAGCTACGGCCTTCCAGAATTAAATAGACATTTATAGTGCTATTCATGGGTTACCCACGAATTGCAGCAGACTCCAAGTCACGTTGTTTTATTTTTCGTTCTATTTCTAGGTTACCCACGAATAGCTCTAAAACCCATATTAACAATTTTCAGTGCTATTCGTAGGCTACCCAGAAATAGTCGCAATAATATTCCTCTGTCAATTTGCAGGCCACCTCAAAAAAACCCGAATTTTCTAGCTCCTTCGCCAATTTTCTTTAATCTTCTCCATATACTAAGAAATCTTCTGTTCCCGATTTCAATCTCGGGGTCAGTCTCACAACACAAAGAGGTCCCAGCAGAAACTCAAATCTAGAACCGGGTCCCTCCTCCGAGTCCAATAAGTTTCCGGTTCAAAGTTTTGAATGTATAACCGCAAGACAGGTGAACCATCGCCTAAAACCTCGAAAGAAGCCTGTACCTCGAGAGTGTGGAAAGGGAACAACTCACATCAACACTCACATCAACACAACATCAGATCTGAGACCGGATCACTACTCCCAGTCCCAATACTTCAATTACGAAGTCCGGAAGTTCGGAATATAAGACCACAATACCCGTGAACCATCACCTAGAAACTAGAAAGTACCTCGTACCTCCAGAGTACAGAGAGGATGTATAAATATCAGTGCAGACCACTCGCAAAAAAGTACCAAGAACCAACGAGCAAGGAGCGAGAAAGAAGTGAGAGCAAGTGGAAAACCAGGAGAACGAAGAAAAGACCAATTTGATTTTCAAAGCAAAATCCTGAAAGCGTGAAAAGCCATGGATCCTCAAGCACCCCAAAAAGCATCCGCATCTCGACCTCCACCAGCACAACAGGGAGGCAACGGGGAATCCGAGGAAGAACAGAATTTCCAAACCCCAGAACTCTGTACCCTAGAAAAGATGTACCAAGAATATCAATTTCGACCCCACAGCATGTTCCCATACTCGTCTCCATACCCTTCTCTCCAACACAGTCCACCACGTCAACCTCCAAACGCATTCCCCGTTCAACAAATGATTTCCCGAACACCGACACCCGCTGAAAACAATGCAAATAAAGGGGAGACAAGAGAAACGATGCCAAACCAGCCGGAGTGGACAAAAACAACAAGAAACATTTGCAAACATCCATCACAACCACCTCAAATTATGATGATGTATCCACCTCAGCCAGAGTTCCAGGCGAGACAGACAACAATAAACGAACCAGACTGGTCACCCACCCCCCAAGTTTTCAAGTACACCAACACCCGTCTCCTGTCCCAAAACACAGAAATGCAAAGAAATCTCCCAAAACACCAAAATCGCATCCACTTCTCAAATCCCCAGGAAATCCAAAATTCCCAGTTGTCAGGGATGAGTAGCAACCAACATGAACAACAACAACAACATTGGCAATACCCTCTCAGAAAACAAGGAGGCAACCCTTTTCATCACCGGTACGCAGAGGATGGACATCCCGATCAAACTTATCTCCGGTGATCATAGTGACGAATACAAAGGGAAGAGGAGAATCTAGCATACTTTTTCGAGAAACGAGGAAGGAAAAGATCAAGTATTAGGTATGATTCCGAGTGCGTTCTCCCAAGGTCATGGGGAAGGCAGCACCGGAGAGATAAACAATTGCAAAAAATAGCTTGGAAATTGTAAAGAACTTTACAAAGAATATTTGAGAGGGTGCTCATAGAGCCTTTGAGCTATCCCTTTATAACATGTTCAAACCACAAGTTTAAAGCGATGTGAAACAGCATTAAATCTTTCACCTTCTCATTATACAATGTGAATAGAGAGCCTTATTTAGTTAGGGAGACGTAGAGCCTGGGTAAAATCGGATATCATCGGGATTACGGTATTTCGGTATTTAGTTGTTCCGATTCCAGAACGGCACAAAAGATAATTTGAATTGACAAACGTACCTTAGGATCACAACTGGTTGATGCCACCAACAATATCCAAGTGGATCCAAGGTCGAGGGCTGGGATAATGCGATTATTGATGTAAGGAGGTAGCAAGTTGCTGCCACCATGCATGCAGACCAAGTTATCCTACCACATCATTCCAAGTGTCCATTCAATCATACTGGTGTTTCAATTATATATTATATTCGTCGTCGCTGATCCCATCTCCCTCGACCAAGTCACTCACACGGAATGGGACGTCCAGCATCAGTCTGGACGCCCAAACGTGTGACAGGGAAGGGGCGATGGAGGTTGATGATTCCCTCACCGTCAAATGCTTGCTCCAAGTCCCACGGCTCGTTGGGAGATGTATCCGCTTCTGGTGGTCTCGGAATCTTGCTCTCCGATCACGACTTTGGGGTCCTTTGCGTGCTGATCTTGGGTCAAGATGATGCCGTCGTCACTTGAATAGAATACCTCTGGAGGCACTGAATTTGACAGGATGTTCAATAGTTAGTTGCTCGCGTTCCTTGGCTTTGAATCCTGCTTTCCTTGGCCGCACATTGTCCATCCTCCTCTGAATCTTCTCGCTGGATTTCTGTGTCCAATACCAAGTTCTCAGCCTAGGGAGAAGAAAACAAATCGTTCAAGCTTTTAGTTTTTGCAACAGGACGATCGCAATTTATGGTGCAGCTCTTGATCATAGCCCCTCATCACCAGTGTAAGGCTCGAGGTCAGGTGCCGGCCAGGCTGGACACCACGGATTTGTTGAGACGCCGTAGTCAAGATTTTGTGTAGTGCCTGCATTTGTATCCGTATGATTTGCCTCTTCCGTCTTTTTTTGCTTCTTGTGGTAGTTCTTGGTAGGGGGTGCTGGGGGTGCTGGGGGTGCCTCGTGGACTCAGAGGGCGTTTCGCTGGACGGTTTGATGAATCTTCGATGATAGTCTTTGTTCCTCTATTACATTATTCGCAAACACTTCGCATATCGTAAATCGGACCCGTAGTGTGTTATTTTCAATCCTTTCCTCATTCCGCACCGAGCAGCCGGGCTCATTCTCTTGAAATTCGTTTGGTCAACCATCTGTGTTCTTGCAGAATATCGTCAGCACAGCCTCTATGCTTATCGCCTATCGCCTCTTTGGTGGTCTTGGGAAATATGTTGTTTGGGGGGACCATCGGCTGGAGGTATCTGGGTGCCGGGAAGACGATGTTGCTGCATTGGTGTGAAATGGGCGGCGCCTCGACGTAAATAGGGTTGGGGGTTTATAGATTCCTGCCTATAAGCTTTCGTGTGAAGGCTGACAGGCTGGAGGCTTCATTCCAGTGATCCCGATGTTGTCTTGGTTGTTATTCTGCCATGTTTGTTAATTGAGTCTTCTTTTCCACGTTGGTAGTGCCCACCTTCAATTGTCTTCGTCGCGCAACTGCCATAACCACTTCTCTAAAAGCATCGAGACCGTATATCTTCAATGTGTCGAGGTCGTAAGCCCCCTGCTGCCCTTGCCAGTAGTAGTCACGGCCCGCTAAGACAATGGAATCGAGATGTTCTTGATACATAATTGTAGGTGGTTCAGTGGGAAGAGGGAAGATATTCTACTCGCCACACCAAAGGAATCCCAATTGCTCTTCTGCGCTCAGGGGGTTGCAAGATACTCGAGATTGTAGAATCGAAGTAATATTTGCGGTGGGCGACATCTGCAACCCCATCAGTGGCGTACATGTTATTATGTGTGGTGCCTGTAGAGGGCGATGGAACGGTCTCTGTCTTGTTGCCGGAATTCTTGGGCTTGAGTATGGCAAGGCTGTAGTTTGCTGGCCCGGACTTTGCGCCTTGTGTTCCGAGAGGTGTCAGGAGTGTTGTATACACGGATTTCAGATTCTGGCCTTCTACTCGTATCCACCTCTTAAATACATTACTAAAATTTTCGATTCGTCGTGGTTGCAAGTTTCGTTGTACGCTTCCGGCTCTCGCGTAAACCTCGCACTTTCCTAGTTGGGCTTTATCCACTATATTATTTTCCATTGGTGCTCGTAGTGAGGATAGGAGAATTGGTTAACTTCATGTATGCTATCTTGTTAGTCCTATTATCAGCTGTTGTCAGCTCGATTTCCTTGTATGTAATAGAAAGTATTGCTGTGCGGTTTGCAAATAACTTGAATTGTGTCTGGTCCTTCAAGAGAACTATGACTCTATTATGAGGAAGTAACTTGAGGACTTTTGTGAAGCTATATATATATACTTGGGGAGAAGGGAATAATTTGGCGGTGAAATTAGTCGGGGAGTCAAGCCATAGAGGCAATTGGCCCTTTTGACTCTTGAAATGTATTTCCTTGTCGTTTACTACCTTGATGGTAGGAATTGAGTGTGTCCGTGCTGTACCGTTGATAAAAATTCGCACACTGCTGTTGTCAATCTTCGCCGCCGCCGCCAGTTCACAACCAACAACAAGCCGCATATTCTCTACTGCGACACCTCTTGGTATCCCAATTTCTGGCATCTTTCCTCGAGATCCAAACCCCATTACACCATTTCTCTCGCTGCAATTCCTCGCTTCTTTCAACATGGATCAAACCCCACAGGAGATTGCACGTATGCAAGAAGAAATCGAGCGGCTCAAGGCCGAGTTGGAAAAGACGGGCCCAAGGGTATACAAAGAAATAAACGTGTTCGTCGCGAATTGGATCTACGAAGACCTCGACCACGACGATGAAATCAATGCCTTGGAAACCCTCTTTAGGAAGCAATACCGCTGCAGCAGGTTCATGCATTATCAAATGGGGGACGAAGAGCCCCAAAAGGATCTAACGGATCTCCTTAAAGAAGAGATGACCGGCCACGAGGGGCCAGAGATCCTCTGGATCTTCATATACACTGGGCACGGCGGCTTGACCAAACCAGGCAACACGTTGATGTGGGCGGCGTAAGTCACAGAAACTCCATTTTGAAAGATAGCCAACTAATCTTTATAATAGAAATCTTCTCAAAGACACTACGATATTCTCGAGCGCACCGATCCAAGCCATATTCGAGAAATCCACCTCCGACACCCTCCTCATATATGATTGCTGCAATTCTGCAGTTACCAGCGGTGCTTCGGGCACAATCCAAGAAACCGGCGCCGTCACCGAAGTCCTTTCGGCTTGTGGCTTTGATCTCGCGACCCATGGACCAGGCCGAAAGTCATTCCCGCATGCTCTCATAGCAATCTTGGAAAACCCTCCTAGAAATAATTTCTCGGTTCGGCAACTCCACTCGTGGACGTTGAAGCGTCTTAAGGATACGAAGGGCAAAACAGCAACTCCGGTCCACACCACATTGACGCAGGACGGAAGTAGAGAGATTTTTCTTCAGAAAATAGCGGATGAATAGACAGAGAGAGGTTTAAACCCGGGGATAGAGGGGATTGTTAATAGAGATAGTGCGCTGGATTGTATATTGTTTTGTATTACTATTATTGTAAAAGATATCTTGAACTTTAGAAGTATAAGAACGTTTCCAATTGCTGACATAGAGCTCTTGCTATTTTAGAAGATAATAAGCCTTGAAGTGCTATTATATAGCTTGATAAGCTGCTAGAAAGAGTGATATTTCTCTAAAATAAAGAGAGAAATTAAGATATAAGTGGAAGCTTAGAAAAATCTCTTTTTTAAGCTTCTTCTATTCTTTTAGTAAGCTCTGATTTTATTCTTTATATTTTAAATTACTTTGATATAAATAGAATAAGTAAAATGCTCTAAAAGACTTATTAGTACTATTATCTTTAGACTTTCCTTATTCTTTTTATAGGCTCTTTCTATAATACTATATTTCTTAATATTCTCTTAATATAAATAGAAGATGTTAATTAATCTAGAAAAGTTACTAGTATTCTTTGATTAAAGTTCTTCTTTCTTTTTACTAAGTCTTTTCTAGCCAGAGTAAGCAAGGAATACTCAGGTACTCAAGTAGTACTCAGAGTAGTGTGAGTAGAGTAGA
>JAPZOX010001554.1:0-10594 GCA_037952655.1 Hymenoscyphus sp. LP001 | reverse complement strand
TGATTTTAGGTGTAAAAAAGAGAGCGTACGAATATCTGCGAACCCCCGCTGTATGACAGGAAACCAGGTATGCGTTGCTTCTTGATATAACGACACAATGTCTTTGATTGACTTCCCTGAGAGTTGTTGTATGATTGCGGTTCTCAAATGAGACTCTGAAAACTGTGAGATCGTGGGAAGAGTCTCACTGGATTCGGATGGCCTGGGAGTAGTTTCGCCTGAAGATTCCGAATAAAGCGAAGCCAAGGAGGACTGTAAAGTAGGAGCATGGTAAACACATTTCCGACCCAACCTGAACGGACTCTCGTTTAGCAAGTCGAAGCTTGGGGTATTGGTAAATCCGCAGGGGTACCTCGTACCTTTTACAGAGCGAACATGCAGGAAGCAATTTGTCACACTTCCGTTTCTGGGTCTTACATCGTAAACATACTTGTGTTGCAAGGGTGACGTTATTCATGATGAAAACTCCTGTTGTGTTGGAGTTAAGATGTGGTAAAAAAGGACAGCGTAGATGCGGGTGCGGATGATTGGAAAGTTTCACATAGGTTTTCACTCGCTTAAACATCTTGGCAAGGAGTAGCTTGCTGGTGCTTACCACTCATTCTACGACTTTGTACTAATTTTATATGACTAGATGAATGCCGCAGTATACATACTTAATTATCGCACTTCCGCATGACTTTCATTCGTCTTATTGAGTTCCCTGAAAATTGTTTACTTGATTTTGTCTTCACTTCGACTGTTTTCACCCGAGAAACCATCCCAAGTTACACTGTAAAGTACAAGGCCAGGCAAGAGGGATGTTCAACAGGTCCACTAGGTCTTGCAACTGTCAAGGAACATCTTTCTCGAGATTTTCTACCAACGCTTTATATCCGGAATCCCTCTAAATTGCCCATTGAAATCAAGCAGAATCCCAAGATCACAGTATGTCACATGTCATCTAGTACTGGAGAGCTTTCATCAACCCCAACACTATTATTTCCAAATCTGCCAAAATTCACAGCAATAATCTCAGCCATGGGTCCACCAGTCCCACAAAAGAACCTGTATACTCCTCTCACAGACTTCTATACCTCACTTCTCAAGCACTTATCAACTAAAACATACAAGATATTACTTCTCATTGTCTCCACACAAACTCAGCCAGATCCCAAAGATTCATTCTCTTTAATTCTCTGGATTGGTGCAATTCTTCTGGACCTCTTCAGTGCGGGTCCCGGAAGGAAGTTGAAAATACCGCTGCGACGTTTTTTGAGCATGGAAAGGAGGATGATTGGATTTTGTACCGAGTGGCAAGACTGACGGAGAAGAAGAAAGGGAAGGAGTTGGATGCAAAGGGGGCTTTGAAGGTGGCTGTTACTGGGTATCAAGGATGATAAATTGTCTTTTTTTTGCGGATCGGGAACAAATCGCGAGATGGTTGGTAGGGCAGGTTGAAGATAATGTCAAGACGAGTAGAACTCACCCGTTTATCTATTAATCCTTGTTAAATTCATTTTTGACCAGTGTTTGTTTGACATATTCCTACAACATGCATTTTACGCTTGGTCGTTGCAGCCTCATATGCTCGTGCAATATAATGCGTGCATACACAGCCACTTTTTAAGTTTTCAAGGGACAAGGTACATGTTTGAAAAGCTGTTGTCTGTTTTTGTATTGTTACTGTGACATGAGGTACTTCGAAGCAGATTGCAGGTCATCATGGTATCTATTTGTACCTCTTATTTAAGCTCACCCCGTCTTCTCGATTGAGTCTCACCGGTAGCACGCTTCTCTACCCGCTCACCGCTGTCTAGAATTGGTCTCGAATTTTAAGTAAATTATTTATACTCCCTCTCACATACCGGACCCTTTAAGCGAACCGACGACCCTTCCATTGTGCGAACAACTGTCATCAAATGGACGATCGAGATTCTGATTACCTACCACTCCATGCATATATATTTGAAGGGGTATAGGAGAAATACGACGAACCAATCATCACACGATATAAATGACTCTCAAAAACTCCAGTGCTCTTTACATTCTTGCCGCCCTTACTCTCCTTCTTACCTTCACACAATCTCGCTCATGGGCCATTATACAGTACTTCGTGTTTATGTGGAAAAGGCCTGTAAGTCTCGAAAGTGATGGTCGATCTGACCCCCTTGAGAGACTTTCACAAGGAGAAGCCATAATCGACATGCTACCAATCGTTGCTCATCAATTATCACCCATCTGGAAAAAATCCCAATTTTATGTTGGAATTCGCAAAATGCCTTTGACAGAAGAGTTAAATTCAGATTGTCCCGTCATATCTCCTCTCTTTGGGATCATGGCAGTCTTCAATCTCGCTGTGTTTGTTGTCTTGGGGGTTGTGATCCCGTGGTTTGTTTCGGAAGGTGCATTGGGAGCACCACTCGTGAGGTCGAAATGGGGCGCTCATTGTTTGAATGTCGATGACCCTTATCTTGGTCCAGTCCCTGGAGTTTCAGAATTTGCAATATTGTCAAAAACGGACGCGACCTTCCAACTTTGCCAGAACCGACTTGATGAAGGATGCCAAAATAGATTTTTCATCCAACAACCTCAAAGTATCAAGACCAAGAAATTGCATATTCTCAGGCGATATCCTGTCATAAAGAGACAAAACCACTCATGATAACGCATTGGAACATTACACCAACAGAACTCGGCTTGAATTCAAAGTTGCGAATCACAATGAGCCATCGGCTCACTTGCTCCCCAGTACACCTCGACTCTGTTTTGCAGGTCGGCTCTCAACAACCCAATTCTGTAAAGACATTGGCATTGGATAGGGAGTATGGTGTCGATATACCCTCATACGAAAACCTGCCCTTAAACTCGACGAACGGTCCCAACTCCCTATCCAAAAATAATTACAGTCTAGAAATGGTTCATAGGGGAGGCCCGTACGACCTCACCGTGCAACCAAAATCCCTAGGACTACCTTTGCATCCAAACCTTAAAAGAAGTGATGGATTCTCGTTTTTAATAATCCACAGAGCCGGTACCACTGCGTACCTGATGAGAATCGAGGATCCCTTTTTCTCTGCGCATTCAAATTGCAGTAGTGATACTAAGTTGAGGTTGTAGCAAGCACCCTGTGGACATTAAAAGTAGGAGCAAAGCAGCAACACATACAACATAACACCAAACGGTCGCAAAAATATACAAAAAAATCTAAGCAAATACTGGATGAGCGAAAGTATCATATGCTAGCTTCTGGACCATTTTTCTGTCACTGTTGTGGGACTTATCAAAACTTAACCAACTATTTACTGCCAGCCTCGGTGACTACGGCCCGAATCGGAGCCGATAGTTCCTATGTAAAATAATTTTCTTTCTTAACTAAACAGTTCTTAACAAATCATTGATTTCAATTCTTCATGAATCAGTATTTCTGATCTTCTATAGAATGCAGAGAAAAGACCAAACAGTAAATAATTATCTCTCTTGTATTTCTCTTTTCCTCTGACGGAAACCGGGAAATCCGCGACGTAATGATCTACCAGAGACGCCATCTTCACAGTTGGAAGAGTGCTACGATGATATATGCCAGGGAAATCAGGATCGAGAAGAACATTGCATCCGCATTGGTTCAAGTTACGGTTAGCAGTGAAAGTGGCCGATTGCGTCGCTGTAAAGACTTAGCCGCATTTTTTTAACAAAATCCTAGGAAGTTCTTAAAAATAATTAGAACTTTGTAGGATTGCTGACTGACTTCTTCTAGATCATTTAGTATTTATTTAATATTTTTGCAATTTTATATAAACGTCTATCATAGCGTGGTAGAGGGTGAGTATGGGCGACGGAATTGGCCACTTTCACAGAGGAGTCCCAGCCCGAGTTTCCGGTGTATGGAGCCCTTACATTCCTTACAAGGCAACCCCTTCCACCCGTGGTGACGATTACACAGCGTTTAGCGTCTATTTGCAAATATGAACATATTGTGTTACTCTACACAGTGATGGAAAATCACAATGACCCTTTCAGAAATAGCTATACATGCCCGGCAGCCTGTGCAGACTTCGACCGCGACCGCGACCGCGAATCCAGGGGATGGCAGCGAAGATGGCTCGCATTCCGGGACGATGCCATATACCTGCCAAACATGCTCACGAAGGAAAGTCAAATGCGACAAGACCATACCTGAATGCCTACGCTGTAGCAAGAGCAAGACCAAGTGCATCTATCAGGCACCACCTCCCCGCCAGCTTCGGAAGAGAAAGCACATCGAAGATGTTTACGAACGTCTGGCACGATATGAAAAAATCTTGAAAGAAAATGGACTCCTCCCCGAAGATGATATAAATTCAGATTTCCCCGCCGGAAAGACCGAAGGAGTGGAAGAGGAGACCGGGAATGAAAAGCCGGGAAAACTACTTTCTAGTAATGGGAAATCACGATATCTCAATGGGAGTCTCTGGCTCGATGTCGGAGAAATTGATATCTCAGAGGACGAGGATGATATTGGTTCACTGACGGAAGATCCAGTCTCGGGGGCGCTTCTTGGACTTTCCCGAAATCTTCTCCACTGTCATCCCACCCACGAAGACGCTTTGAAATTATGGAAAGCGCATGTTCAGAATGTTGAGCCTCTAATTAAGGTCTTACATATTCCGACGACAGGGAGTATGGTTGAAACAATATCACAGCAACCTGTTATGGCTTCGAAAGCTCAAGAATGTTTGCTTTTTGCGATTTATCATTTTGCGGTGTTTTCTATGAGCGAGGAGGATTGTGGGAGCGTTTTTGGGCGATCGAGGACGGAGTTGTTGAAGACTTATCAATATGCTTTGAGACAGGCACTTATTAATGCTTCTTGGTTGAAGACAACGGAAATTCCTGTTATACAAGCGTATGTTCTTTTTCTTATTTCGATAAGGATGGAGACTGATCCTCATACATTTTGGATGTTGACTGGTATCGGTACTCGCATCGCTCAAAGAATGGGACTCAATCGAGATGGGGAGAGCCTGGGACTACCACCTTTCGATGTGGAAATGCGTCGACGACTCTTTTGGCAACTTCTTCCCCTCGACGGATACGCTGGACAGGTCTCCGGTACTGGCATATCCATGTTACCCGATAGCTGGGACACCAAGCAACCACTCAATATTAATGACAGCCAGATTTGGCCTGGGATGACACAAAAGCCCGAAGAGCAAAAAGGTGCCTCTGAGATGATGCTCTGTCTCACGAGAACAGAGCTGTCACAATTCTACAACCGAACGGGATTGAAAACGAAGAACACCGGTTCTACAATCCAATTGAACAAAGGCCCTGAATTCGAGAGACTGATAGACGAAGTAGAAAGTGTCATCGAAGCCAAATATCTCCGATATTGCGATATCGTCATTCCTCTACACTTCCTAACCCTTGGAATTGCAAGATCAGTTGCAAATACCGCCCGACTACGAAGTCGAATGCCCCCTTTGATGAACCAAACCATTAGTGATGTGGAAAGGCGAAAACTCTGTGCTATTGCGCAACAAATCCTTGATACGAATAATGCTGCCTATAGCAACCCGAACCTAAGGAGATTTCGATGGCAATTCAAGGCTTTCTTCCTATGGGATGCGTTGATGTGTATATTGACGAGTCTGGCGAAAATCGGCTTCTTTTCACCTTCGGATTTGGATAATGCTTGGAAAACGATCGAGATGGTCTATATGAATCACTCGGATATTATTCAGGGGAAGGAACCTTTACTTGTTGCCATCGTCAAGGCAACACTTCAAGCTTGGGAAGCCAATCCACTAAGAGAATCTATCCCAGAGCCAGGCTTCATCACTGAAATCAAGGCGAAAATGAATAGACGCACTGAAAAGTCTAGAAATTTATCAAACAGTGGTGGGACCGTAGAGATTGGACACCTACCCTATGCTCTTCCAGATCAGAATCCTAATGAGCGTTTCTGCAACCTGGATGGGACGTTACTTGGTTGTGAGAGCAGCTTCAATCTCAACACAGAGGCCATAAGCGATACCAATTTTGATCTTGGAAATGATTTTGATATTAGCACTGCTGATTGGATGCTCTGGGACCAGTTATGCCATGCGCCTGGTCGCAACTAGCTGTCAGTTCACCTGGTATCTTCAACCAGCACCCCTTTTCAGTGCACGTTGTGATACATTGATATCCTAACTGGAAGGGATAGACACTCCTTGGAAATGTTGATGGGAGAGTGCTTGGGGTGTCTCTGGTCGTTGCCAATAGACTGCTTGTTGCTTTGTAGAAGTGAAGCTATTTTTGTAAGTTTGAGAAACAAATTCTTCACACTAAATTGTGCTAACATTTTAACTTGAAAGCAAGTTCCAATTCACGCTTTATATGTTGTTAAACCATGTGCGCAGGGACCCACAGCGTGACAGCGAAGCCTCAAGGGCCAAGCTTGAAAAATACATCAACAGCTTGATGAGCTGATTTTATAGTTCATCCCTTCTAGGCAGTACCACAATCCGCCATGTATCCAGAGTCATTAATAGAGACAATTGTCTTTGACGCTCATGGAGATTTGACTTTAATATTCAAAAATAAATGGATTCCAAATGACCAGTGGGTTCCCTTCTACGCAAATTCAGATAGTGACTCGGAGGATTGGTAAGCAACCTGTGTTTTTATGTTCATGCTGTTCTAATGAAAGCCGCAGCCTAAAGAGGAGTATAAGGAGATTCGATTGGTGGTGTCTGCAAAGCATTTATCACTTGCATCTCCTCTGTTTGCTGCCATGTTGGGACCTGGATTCCAAGAAGGAGACGCCTTAGAAGAAAACGGTTACGCAGAGATCGAACTACCAGATGACGATCCCAAGGCGTTTCAGACAGCAATGTTAATCGTGCATGGTCAAACCAGATCGATTCCCTGGGAGTTGAATATCCGAGAATTCTTCGAGTTGGCCATCTTAACTGACAAATACGCGCTTCACGAATCTGTTGAGTCGATGACTTGGCATTGGGCTACCGGGTTTGGATTGGCCATCCTCTCAGGTACCCCAGAAGAGCAGATTGCGTTGGTGATTTCAAGCTGGATATTCAAAGAGACGTATGTATTTGCCGCCGCCACTTCGAGACTTCTCTCCAGATATCACTTCCTCATAGATGAGGACTGGTTCGAAGACCTCCCTATGCCCCCCAAAATCATCAGTAAGTACTTTCAACTATTTTCTCACTCATCGAATAGTTTATTTTCTGACTTATAGTAAGCTTCTCTACGAGAAATCCAGAAATATGCAATTGATAGAGCCTACGGCTCAATACAAAACATGATTGACACTCTACGCTGCGAAGACCCTAAAGAAACTATCCCTAGCCAACAAACCTGTCTGTACGAGTTGGTTCTCCTCAAAAAACTACTCAATGGAGCTCCTGATCTTGGACTACAACGTGTGCCAAAGAGTCATGTTAGTTCGCAAAAGATCCCACACGGTTTGGGATCCCATGACCATCAAAGAGTTAATGAGCAAATGCGGGTCTTAAGAAATAGGTTTGGGAAGCTAGCTTGGCGTGATGGAAAACGCCTTCGTGATCATATAGGTTTCACGGACTATGATCATTTGCACAAACTGAACTATGAGAGAATTAATGAGATTGTCAAGGATCTTGGTGGAATGGCTGCAGCTCTCGAATGGTCTAAGAAGGACTGTATTTAAGGCGGATTTATGATATTACTTATGGTTCCTCCAAGCACCCCTGAAACAGCCAAATGGTATATTGGGTTCCTCTATAGCAAATAAACTTTCTTTTCATTGAATTTAACCAACCTCTTTGTGTCAAGATGCTTCTGAATCTTAATTGCCCCTCCTAAGAATCCTCACCTCTCACCAACAAATCATCAGTGAACACGCAATGTTTGCATCTCCAGCTTCGCAACCTCATTTTCGAATTCACGGCTTGTATGTTGTATGCATTTTGCTCCAGACTTGTTTTGGGTATGAAGCCTTGATGGCACATCTGTTTTCCAGCATTCAAACTTTAACATTACACCTACATTTCTCAACCAGCATCCTCAAGGAGCACCTTCATTACGCCAAAACCACAATTTTTATCCTTCAAACTCGCTAGCAGAAGTAACATGGTCCAACATGTCTTCTGAAAACCCCCTTCCAATAGCAGAAACTATTGGTTATGATGCTAGGGTGGTTGGTCCGAAAGGTTCCCGAGAGGTAACCGCATACTCCGCATTGGAACCACCGCTAGAAATATTGCTTCTACCAATCGTAGTTACAGGTAACTTGCCGGCAAATATTTTGTGACGGACAGACTATTCTTCACTCAATTTCCCACGTACAATAGCGGAGCTTGAACCAGACATCGGTGTTCTCGTCTTCTACCCGAAAGCGGATACCGTACAATAATTCCTCGTTGTTCGGCGAGGATGCAGTAAAGGGGCCGGGTGGGGAGGCGGATGCTTTGAAAAAACCCAGCCTCTGGGATTCGGGATCGGATGGAGGCTGGCAGCGTTAGAATGATAGGTAGGGGGTGGAGCGCGTTGTGGCAGCTGTAGATTTCCTCTTGGTCATAATGCGATTACTATAAACCCACTGATTTAAGTAAGAATCGTCAAGGAAGGGCAGCGGTTCTGGACCTGAGCACCTAAAAGAGCTAGACGCGAAGAGGGGCCTTCGAGATAAGCCAGAAGGGTTCGGGGGTTAATAAAGGGAGTATCGCAAATCATGAAGAGAAGCAACATGTAGAATGGAAAATGCCGATCAGGAGATGGGAGAATGATGTAGTGGTAAGGCGGAATAGTTGTTGAGATGTTTGCTGAAGACTTCGTGAGACTTCGGCGCGTGAGTATGTTTGGAATTCTGCCAATGTCGGTGTACATGATGAGCCGCATAGCTGACTGCAGGTAACCTGCAATTAGCCTCTCCTCCAATCTCGGCTACTTACAGGTAATCTGTCTCTAGGGGTAGCAAATTAAAGATTATATGCAAATAGCTTTAATAGAAAAGGATTGTAATAAACAAACATAAACACGGTATTTACAATATGTAATATCCTCTTGATTCATGAAACGCCATCGCAATAGTACCTTGCCCTTGCCCTTGTATGCCGCTTAATAACAAAAACCACCCCTGACTCCATAAAACGCTATCCCAATGCATCCACCGGCTCTCTCCCTTTCTCAACCTACCTCCATCGATATTCTTCATATGTTGCCTTACTCGAAGCCCTTCGCTCTTGGTTCGCTGTTGAGGTAATATCTCGAAGGGGTTCTCTTTGGTTGGTAACTGTGGTGATCTCTCGATAGATCATTGCTTAAATCGCAGCTGCGAGAGTGTCTTGAAGAGCCTCCATCTGATTCTTAGCTGTGGTGATCTCCTGATGATCTACACCTTGAATCGCAGTTGCGAGAGTGTTTCGAAGAGCCTCCATCTGATTCGTAGCTGTGGTAATCTCCTGATAATCTGCATCTTGAATCGGAGTTGCGAGAGTCTCTCGAAGAGCTTTCATTTGATTTGTAGCTGTGATAATCTCCTGAATAGCTTCTCTCTCCTGGCTACTATACGAGGCTTCTTGAACGAATTGGAACAAAGTATACAAGTTATTCAGAGGGATTTTGTGTTCGGTGATATTTAGGGGTTGTTTATAAAGGCGGTTCGGATGGTTGAACTTCTGTAGGTATTCGGAACTAACATCCGCTGTATAGACCTTCCAAACAGTTTCGATATCAGAGCCTCGTAAATGCTTTACAACAAACAACGAAACCTAAACCATTAGTAATGGATCTCACTTTAGAAAGCGGCGGATCAGTACCTTTTGTGTTGTTGTAGGGATTTTGTTTTGCATAAACTGGGCTAAGGCAATTATGGTTGCAGCGTAGAGGGGGTCGAAAGACATGTTCCGGTAGCGATCCATTGAATTGATTGCAAAATCAGCAGTTCTTTTCTGCTTTGCATAGAAATCTCCCCGCACATCAGAACTGCAGGTTTCGTCGAGGTATGCCCAGGATAATAGCGATTGCTGATTGAAAAAGGCGAAAGGGAGGGAAATTTGCGCTACAGGACAGCTTTTATATTGAAAAGATATTGTCTGGCTGAAAGGAAAGAGAAGTTAGCAAGGCATTAATAAGTGTTATGGTTTCAATCGAGAACCCATGCCTGTCACTGCCTTGAATACCATCTTCAGTGCCTTATCGCGCGACCTTAGGCTTTTGAGTCTTCGCGCCTGATGCGTATTGTACTCAATTTTGTCCCATTGCCTGCCGACCGCTCCCTGGGGAAATTGGCTTTCGTTGGCATCGCGGGGGGGTGTACTAGCAGCAACGCTACAAGTGATATGGTTGAGATGGTCGGATTTCCACTCCACGGGGTGGGCGTACAGGCCTTGGAAAGGGTGCGGGAGTAGGATGTCTTCAATCGATCCGCTCTCTCGATATGATCCGCTCTCTCGACGTGTCGGCATATTGCCATAATGCATCTTTTCGGGTTGATGCTGTTCAGCAGTTTGTCTGGGGGGGCGGTTGTGCTGAGCAGGTACATAGTTGATGATCGCTCGGCAGGTATTTATAATCCGAGCTTTTTTTTAATAAGGCTTTCTCCCTCTTTTCTTTAGAAGACAGAAAATAAAAGTACTCTAAAAGA
>JAPZOX010001553.1:0-10605 GCA_037952655.1 Hymenoscyphus sp. LP001 | reverse complement strand
CATTGTAACTCTTAGACTGCCTCCCTATTCGTCCTATCTAACCTAGCTACTTGATGTTAGGTGTTTTAGTATATTAAAACAAGTGTACGGTTGACAGATTAAGACGTTTATTAAAGCTTATATTAACTACATTACTAAGGTAGAGTTCTTTCTAGCCTTTATAGTAGTATATAGGGAATCTATAACAGTCTAGAACGCTTAGGCTGGATTCCGTAGAGCTGGCCTAGTGCCTTTTGATCTATAAGTAGTGATTTCAAAGCTTGATATAAAGTTACGGACTCTAACACTCTCTAGACCCTCTACTGCTAACACCCTCCTATGGGAATCTTAGACCCCTTCTAACCTAATAGAAGCTCTTTCATAGTCAACTCTTATACGAAATCGAATTGCTCGCTATTAGGGAAGCTCGCTAACCCCTCTATTTGAGACAGTTGCAGCGCTGGCTAAAGGTATAGAGCGAATGGCTTATGAGATAACTCTTCTGTCTGCCGAGGTACGTACACTTCGGGCAGCAAATAAAGCTCTTAGCAAACGCTGGAGGGCTAAAAAGGCTCGTGTCCGTGAAGGGGGTGCACTTATTATAGAGGATGTACAGGATATTATAGCCTAGAAAGACGTAGATAAGCAGGTACGACGCGATATATATATAGCGAGAGGTAGTTATAAGGAGAGGCAACCGTCTAGACGACACTGTAGAACCTGTGGAAAAGCTGGTTACAACGTACGAACTTGTTAAGAAGCTGTAGATATATCTAGTGTATTAGACTCCGATTATAAAGAGTTAATTTAATATATTATAGTTAAGTTATTTGAGTTCAAAGTTATATACTAAGGAAAATTGATCGGGGTCCTGATATAACCGGGGTCCTGATAAACCACGTTATTTATAAAAAGGATTTTCCTATAATCTTTCCTAGAACTCTTTATTAGTTATATATATTCCTACTCTAAAATTATCTAAGGAAAAGTACTTAGTATAGATTATAGAAATTTCAGCTTTTATATTTAGAAACTATTGTTTCTATATTTATTTAAAGAATTATTAGATAATATAATAAACTAATTATATAATACTACTTTGCTTATCTACTATTACTAACCTAGTATATAAAGTAATTAATTCTATAATATCTATTATATTTTCTAGATCTAGCTTTAATTTACTAATTTTTATAGCTAGTATATATAAAAGCTCTACTATACTTAGTAGCTTTCTTATATAGATAATCTATAAGAGAGCTTACTTAGTAAGTTCTATATCGCTAGATAATTATTATTTAATATAAGTTATAACTTTCTTATACTTATTATTATATATATTAGAACTAGATAATAGTTTTTCTAACGTCGCTTAAACACTTTTTAAGAATCGCTTCTTAACTAATAAGTTAAGCTAAAGCTATATAAGTAGAAACCTATAAACAAATTAGTATTTTCTAGATAATAAAAACAGAGTTATATATATACTATTAATAGTATTTATAATCTAACCTTTAATTTCCTTTTATAAGTTTAGATTTTATTAGATATAAGATAAGAGCTAAAAAATATAATAATTAAAATATCTTTATATATTATATTCGCTAGCTTATATTTCTAACTATATACTATTATAGAAATTTTAAGTAACTTCTAGTATAAATCTTAAAGTTATAAAAAGACTTATATTATACTTAATCTAGAAGCGGAATAACTCTTTTAGTATTATCTAACTACTATAATATATCTAATATTTATCGAGTATATTAATAATAATAAACATTTATAAATAGATAATAATTACTAACTAAAGAGTCTAAGAAACTTCGTCGAGTAATAGCTTTATATATTAAGTCTTATATTACTTATAAAGACTTTTCACGCTTTCTAAGAGAGAAAGCTAGCTTATAACTAGTTGTTTTAAGATACTTACTAGTAAATAATCAAGGTTTTACTTAGCTTAGTATTGAAAATTATAATATACTTATTATTATAGAAGTAAGTATTAAGGTCTTATACTATAATTAATATTAGAACGGTTTTTTCTACTCTAGGAATTCCTAGACAGAATAAAGTTTACTAATCTATTCTTATTTACTTATAAAATTCTACTGATTCTAAAAGCTACTAGCTAGTCTCTTCTTACCTCTTACCTAGATTATCACTCTACTAAGTATTATAATCAGTAGAAGTAAGCTAACTAAGAATAGTTTAGTCTTTGTTATAATAGTCTTAATAATCTTACTACTAATATAATCGATCTATACTACTTTTTATCTCTAGAGATATTTAACTAGTTTGATTTAGTTTAGACTATATATAGACTAGGAAAAATTTAGAAATAATAACCTAGTAATCTTATCTTAAAAGGTATTTAAGATATTAATATAGGAAATAATATAGCTACGAAGCTTTTTAATACTCTTTAGCTTCTACTTAAGCTTCTTTTATACTCTTTTTATTCGCTGTCTAATACTCTTAGAACCTAGCTTCAGTTCGCTATATTTATCTATAGTCTATTTAAGCTTTTTAAGAACATTTATATAACTATTAATAATTTCTCGAAGTTTTATTTTCTACTAGATATTAAGGTCTAGTTTAGATAGTATAATATTAACATTTTAGAGTACGATTAAAAGACTTCTTACTTTATATAATAAAAATTATTAGTAATACCTAGTAATCTAATTAGAAATATACTTATTAGAGATATCTTTGAATTATTCTAGTATATTTATAAATTCTTTCTAGATTAGTTTATAAGCTCGATTACTTTACTAGAGTACTAAATAGATAAGTTAGAATATAAAAGATAGAGAATAAGAATTAATTATTAGACTAGCTTTATAAACAAAGTTTTATATACTTAGCTTTACTTAGTTCGTATTTCAAGTAGCTATATCTCTAAGAGACGAGAATTCTATTAACTACTAAAATCCTAAAATCGTATATTAAATACTTTATAAAATTTTACTCAAAGATACTAATATATAAGTTATAACCTTAGTTGTCTTAATAAGAGAAGAGGATATTATAATTACAGGATTATCACTTATAGCTCTAAGACTATAGCCTAGTATAATAAAATATAGTTAATAGTATATAATCTTATTTTATAAGAATATAGGTAATAGCGTGATTTTCTAGAGTAATAATAAGTTATAATCTTTTCTTAGTATTAAAAAAACTATATAGTGATTTATATAGATCTTTTATAAAACTCTAAGCACTTTTAAAAATAGTTTTTTCTTACTACTTTCTCGAATCTTTACTAGTAGGAAATAACTCGTAGTCTTTTAAATATTTCCTTACTGCTTTTCTAAATCTATACTATCGGGAAATAGTTCGTAGCTCGCTGGAATTTTTATATAAGAGCTTGTAATACTTAAAAACCAGAGCTTAGAAAGTAATTAGATATTATTTTAAGTAGAACTATCTAAGAGAATATCTTATATTAGAGTAAAAGAGTATTAGATACTAAAGGTTATAGAGAATTAATTAATTATTTAAGAAGCTATTATATAAAGTATTTATATACGAAGGAAAAGAGAGAAGCTATATAAATAATAATATAATAATAAATAAGTAGATTCTATATTAGATAATATAGTAGATCTAGTATAATATCTTATTTAAAAGTTCTAAAATAATAGGTTATTTTTAGTATACTCTTACTTACTTATATATACTCTAACCTGCTTATATCTGCTTATACTTACTTATACTTATATTTATTATCTTTTAATCTTTATATTATAATATCTCTAAATATACTACTATCTACTATATAGAAATATTAGAGTTTTTTAAACAATAACACTTATAATAGCTACTAAAAAGTTATTAAAAAAGAAAAGTAATAGAAAACAAGTTCTAACTAAGCTATAGCTAAAAGACGTTATTAGAATATAAAATCAGCTATAAAGAGAAGTCTAGGAAATATAATATTAGTATAAACAAATACGTCTTAGATTCGTTAATACTATTATTATAACGCCTTCTCTTCCTTCTTCTAGAATAACTAACTAGAAATCTTTTAGTTCTTTTAATATCTTATATATCTCTTTTAACTGTCTTATATTTTTCCTTATCTACCTAGCTAAGAGTATAGCTTCCTCCGAAGTTAGTTAGCTAGATATTATCCTTATTATTAACGAGAATATTATATAAACTAGTGTTACTCTAGATAATACCAGCGTTATATAGCTTAGTAATACTATTATCTAATTCGTATACTTAGCGAGAAAGTGTTTCAGTTATATATTTCCTACTATAAACTTTTTAAAACAATGTTTCTATCTAACTTAGTTTATTTGTCTTAATAAAAAGAAGTAAAATAATAATAAGTCGTTGTCTAGATATTTTCTTATCTTTGTTAATTATAATTCCTTATAAGTAACAAAGTCATAGCTCTAGCTCGATAGTTCTTAATACTATAGCCTTCTTAATTCTTCTATAAAAGTATAGCTTCTTATATATCTCTCTTATATCTAATCTCTTAGAACCTTTAAAGAAAAATAGTTTACTATTAGCTAGAACTTTGTTTAAGCTATGTCTTAAAGATATAAGTGAAATTTAACTAGATAAATATAAATTCGTTACTTACTTCTTAAATTAGCTCCTTATAGATAGTAAGAATAAACTAGAACACTAGAAACCTATCTTACTCTCTAACCTTAGAATATACTAGATTAGTCTATTTATAGTATAGTTTCGTTTTTCTTTTATTAAGTTTACTTTATATTTAGATTATAAAGGTTTTATATATTAAATTTTCCTAACTTGTTTTTGTTCTAGTAATAAGGTTTGTTTTATAATATTTCTTAATTCTCTTTATTTACTAGTTTATATATCTAGTAGTATAGTCTATATAATACTAATTTAAATACTATTTCTATTTCTATTTCTAATATTAATTCTAATCGCGATATATTATTAACGTTCTCTTACCTTTTAAAGAAAAAATCTATTTATATACTTCTTTCTATTATATTCTTATTTCTAAAACATAAAATCTTACTAAATTAGTACTAGATAATATTAAAATCGATATCTCGTTACTTAATCTAGTAAAGTCACCTTAATAGTCTCTTATCTTATATATACTCTTAAGAAGTACTTATATTATAAAAAGAGCTATATATTATTATAGAGTTATTATTTTTATTATAAGAGGTATACTCTATCTACCTACACCTATAATATCAATAGAAAGAGTACCTCTATTAAGTAAAACATCTTCGAACTTCACCTAGTTAGCTCTAACACAGTTAAGCGAACTATAATAAAGAGTATAATAATAGCTATTGAAAAGAACTTATACGTCGCGGTTTTTAGATATAGATTTTTAGACAAGGAAACTCTAAAGATAATAGTCTTTATATATTAGCCTAGAGGTAAGAAGAAGCTTTCTATTCGTAAGACAGTATATAGCTATAGATGTTTTATAGTTAGAGTAAGCTTAAGAGTATAGAACGAAATATATAAGTATAAATAAGAGTAGTTTATTAATATTATAAGAGAAGGTAAGTATTTTTAAGAAAAAATTAGATAACGTGGTTTATCAGTACCTCGTTAATATCAGTACCTCGCCACTTGAAATCTTATACAAAAAACGTCTGTGCACAACCGTGCACTTTACGTATTTATTAATAAAAAAATCTAAAATTGAAATTTTAGTTTTATTAATATAAGAGTATTCTTAATTCTTAGTTTTTAAATATTACTTATCTTATATTAAAGTGTTATTTAAAAAAGGAAAAATTACTAATGATTACAGGGGTATTTTTAAGCGAATTATTAATTAAAACTAGTAAAGAATTAAAATTGATATTATTATAATATTAAACTCTTGTTTCCTTAGTAAAATTTCAATTTTAGATTTTTTTATTAATAAATACGTAAAGTGCACGGTTGTGTACAGACGTTTTTTGTATGAGATTTCAAGTAGCGAGGTACTGATATTAACGAGGTGCTGATAAACCACGTTATATATACTAATATATAGTAATAGTACTCGAGGGTTTTCTAGAACTAGTTTATAATTAAAGATAGATTAATATTACTTTATTCTATAGAGACTATAAATCTAGGTTATTTATACCTAGAGAAGTAGCCTCTAGTAACTAATATAAACAAATATAAATTAAACTATCTTTTTTTATCTCTTTTTTTATATATATACTACTCGAGTAATACCCTTAGTAATACTTTATAGCTAGAGTAATAAGTAATATTATTTTATTTTTTATATACTTACTCTAAATATATGTCTCTTCCTAAGTCTTATATATACTAAATATATTATTTTTTTAATATATTAAAAATCAGATAGAAACTATTAATTCTTAAAGCTCTTAATCTTAGTATATCTATATTCTTAAAATTTGTCTAAAGTATTACTTCTAGTTAAAAATATCTAGTTTTAAATATATATAAAAAGTATATATTTAGTATATAGAAAAGATAGTATATTAAGATTAGTTAATTATTTAATATAAAGTAAAATAACTAATAATCTAATAAAAAAAGTAATAGTATAAGCTTGAATTTATACTAAATTTATAAAAGGAAAAGTGCTTAAGAAATATAGAGATAGACTCTTATTTATACTTTAGAGAAATAATTCTTAATCTTGTTTTCCTAGAGTTATATCTTCTACTTATTTAACTTTAGTTACTAATTTTATTAAACTATTATTAAAATACTTTACTAACTTTATTAAACTTTTTCTATTAATCTACTTCTTTATTATATTCTAAATCCTTAGAATTAATATTAAATATATTAGTATACTTCTAATTCTCTTACTCTAGTATATTCTCTCTAATATATCTAATATATAGTTAATAGAAACAAAATAGTTTATAATATTAAATGTTTATATAATCTAATCTATACTTATATATACTATAAGATCTACTACTTTTCTATATATATATAACGTCTTAAACAGGTTTTAAAAGCTTTATAAAATTCTTAGACTTAATTCCTATAAAGAATTCCTTATAACTAAACTAAGCTTTAAATACTTCTACTTACTAAGAGTAAAAACTAGTAAGTTCCTAGTTAATAATTATAGAAACCTTCTATTTTTTCTTCTTATTATTATCTAAAATAAATATATTATTAAAATATAGGTTATAGTAGGTTAAAATATATAGTCTACTTCTTAGAAAGTTTGCTTTAAGCTTAGCTAGCTGTTTATTCGCTTCTTTAATCTAAGAGTCTAGTACTTCTTTATTCTTAGTTTAACTCTTTTTCCTAAAAGAGTTTAACTATAGTAACTCTTTTCTAATTACTAGAGTTAGGTTGTCTAGCTATTCTTCTTTATTAGACTCTGTCTTAATATACTTACAGCTATTATAGTTACTAATTAACTTATTAAACAGCTCTAAGCTATCTACTCTCTCTATTCAAGTACTAGTAATCTAGTGTTATTGTTTTATATATTCTTCTAGGTCTTTTAAAAAGTTAAATCTTTACTACTTAGAAAATTTCCTATATACTACGCTTACTAGAACTCTTTTTACTTAAGCTATAATCTTAAAAGAAAACTTATTATTAGACTCTTTAAATTTATATAATTCTAGAACAGAGATGCTTAGTTTATTTTTCTATAGAAACCTTTATATAATATAATCTTTTATAAAAGAGACTTCGAGTTAGTTAGAGTAATCTTTTATTAACTATAAGTCGCTTCTACTAAGTTCCTAGATACCTAAGTTATTAAAAGTATATATAACTTTAAAATATGAGATATATTAACTACTAGTCTCTTTACTAATATTCCAGCTATAGTTATAATATAAGATCTTTTCAAAGTCTTAGTATTTAAATCCTTAATAGTTAGAATAACTCTCTAGTTTATAGACTAGAATTTTATAAACTATATAAAGGAGATTAGAAGCCTCTACTCTAGAATAAACTATAGAGAAATTAATTAGTTCTGAAATTATAATATTATAAGTTATATAACCTTTTATAAGTATTATCAAATTCTCTTCTATCTTAGATAACGTTTTTAAGAAGTGTAGTCTTCTCTATCTTAATATATTTAATCTAAACTATTGAATTAAATTATATAAAAATGCTCTTTTAAGTTTTAAAGTAGAGAGTAAAGTATAAGAATATATAAGAATAGAGACAAAGGTAGTATATACTTATAAAGAAGAAAAGATGTCCTAGAAGTAGTTTAAAGAATATATAGAGACAAAGATAGTATATACTTATAGAGAATAAAGGAGATTATAAAAACGTCTTAGTTGTATTCTAAAGACACTATAATACTATATTAAGGAAAATACCTCTAGTAGAATCTTAAGACTATTATACTATATTTTAAGTAATATCTATATACTCTTGTAGTAATATTAACCTACTCTATCGTTAGTAAGTTAAAAGGCGTAAGATTATTATTACTAAAGAATCTCGTTTATATCTTGTTTAGTTCTATAACTGAATTTTTATCAAGCCTCTACCTAAATATATTCTCTTATAGACATTCTAGGAAATGTTCCTCGTTGATTCATCTGTTAGCCTAGGCAAGCACTGAAATACAATTCGAAGTGCTGCATTAGGCTATTTGAGGAGCTATCGATACCTGATTAAGCACGAGTCTGATTTCATTATCGTAAAACAAGACTATCTCTGCCTTATTCTCTAAGACGTGAAGTTTTACTAGACCTATTGCTCTTTAGACATCAAATTAGTCATGGTGGATTTTATTCTCTGCCAGCCATATCTTGAAATTGATCTAGATCAGGATGCTTGCATTTTCCCAGACTGCGGTCACTTTATTACTAAGACTAATATGGATGGCATCATAGATATAAAGGCGTACTACAAAATATCGGTGCTCTCAGTCTCCGGCATCGGTTGAGCAACTTCATTCAACGAGTCAAAAGAGAGGAGCAGCCATTCCAGCGTGTTGACGACTTTGTCTAATATGCAGTACGAGAGCGAAAAACCTACGAGGCTTTTGCGTTTGACGAGACGAGGATCCAAAAGAAGGGATATCTTTAAACATGTTCACTTTCATTAAAATGTGATATCAATATTATCTCCGACTTCTTAGCGCTACGAAAGGAGCTACTTGAGGCTCGACCGGAGATCGCACTAGACTTCTCACAGCACACAACGTGCGGATGAGATTGAGGGTCTTGCACGTGATGTTTATGGGATGGGCCTTTGAGATTAGTTGCTTCCTCGTTGTAGGAGCACAGTTGGCATTTCCAGAGCTGCGCTATCGACGGCGGTGGTGTGCGGAGTCTTTCGTTCTTGATACTCCTCTAACAACTCCTCTCCACCATTGATCAGGACTTTCCGCCGAAGCCTCGCAATTATTTTGATTTGATCGGAGGGATAAGCACCGGCGGGTTAGTTGTCTTAGCGCCTGGTCTGTTAGAAAATAAGTTCCTAATAGCAAAGCCTTATTGCAATCATGCCCAAGCTATCAAAATCCTAGAACATATTGTTAGCTTAACCATTATCTCTATCATAAGTTAATTCTAGACTAATCACGCTAGTTCTGGAATAAGTGATTCTCCATTTCCCTCTACACGCCCGATCAGTTCATTCGTTTTCCCCCCAATCCGGGTCAGTTAACGAGCCGTCTCTATCTCTATTTTTATACTAGCGATATCTTTCAATTTTCATTCCTACGTTTCCACCAGGATAGTTATTATAAAAGGATTCACGCTTCTACAATGTGGGTAGATAAATTTGCTCTGCCTCGTCAATGTCACGGGATTGCCCCCCATTTCATAACTGTATAAACTTTATATATATATAACTTCTCCTTAAGACTAGATTTTTCTTACGATCTCTTTCTCAACTTGTAATCAATATATTTACCTAAGTCGCAACGTTTCTAGAGGGTTCTTGAAGTCTGCTTCGAATTCTTCTTTCTTAGGGATGGAGACGTGGTAGTGCACAGTAGAACAATCATGTGGAGAAAGATTATTACTTGACTAGTGAAGATACAACCCAACTGAACCCATCTGCTAATCATGTAGTTAAAGAGCTGTGTAATTACAGCAACTACTGTACGCCTACAGTTAAACTTGCGAACAATCTTTCCTTGGTTAGTAATCTTGTCGATGAGGCTTTGGACAAGTGGTGTTCTGTGTTAGATGCCGTTAATGTCTTCTCCAAGGCTCTTATAGTACATTTGTAGTGCGTTCTGCGGCCGGTGGATCCGCTACGTTGTCTAGCAGAGGAAGAAAGGTTAACCCAGTGACTCCTAGCATCAAGGCATTCGCTACCGCCATCCCTATAAAATAGTTAGTATTTAGAAATTGGTTAAATGTTTCAAAAGTGAATTTTGGTTAGAATAGCGGGAAGGTACTCACTATTAGAACTAAAAATTAAAAAGCAATATTTATTTAAGCTAAAAACAAATAAATTAAATAAATTAGTTCTAATAGAGGTAATAGTTTTAGATCTAAATACTTCGTGGTTATATAAACTTAGATATGTCTAGAGAGTAATCAAAACTTGTACTAGTATACCCTTCTTATAGAAATATATTTACTGTCTTTGAAGACTAATGTGATGGAACCATCAGGAATTGATCGGAATTGGAATTGCCGAGTCTACGTGCCGAATGGGATACGATACGGATGT
>JAPZOX010001552.1:0-10613 GCA_037952655.1 Hymenoscyphus sp. LP001 | reverse complement strand
GGGTCGTTGTATTCGTAACTGCATGGGGAAGGATTGGCCTAGGGTATTTTCTTAAATTCTACTGGAAGTGAGAGTAAGTGAGAGGTAACATTAACCTTATTGGTATGATATAGAAGATTCTTTCTGTGCTTAACTCAAAGTATATATAAGTAGCTAAGTTGATTGTGGTACTCGTGGCTCGTCCGTTTTTATGAAAGATTTCTTTGGTCAAGGTTGCGTCGAGAAAGAAGTCTTGGCAGAAAACCAGTTATCTTACTTAAACATCATATTTACTCTGAAATCAAGAACTCAGTTTGCACAATATAGCGGAGATATTTATCAATTTTACTTAACTCGTTCTCTCGAGTCTACTCTTAAAAGCGTAATCTATCTAGTAATAGTCGGCGCACTCTGCTATGACTTGTCTGTCACATCCTATCCCATGCATCCCCCAGCAAGAAAAAAACGCCATTCGCTATGCCCGCGCCCATAAATCATCTATATGTCATTCATCTCAAATTATGTATTTTCCCTTTCCTCTCCCTTCCTCCACCCTTCTCATCTCATCCACTACCGAACGGGAATCTCCCAAGCACCATCGTTATTATCCTCATCATCATCACTATCGAGCTGATCCTCTTCATCATTCAAAGCCATCTGAACAAACATTTGAATCCAAGCCTGTTGAGCTGCTTCCTGACCTCGAGGTGGAAGCGGTCCTGCATCGCCATCAAAACCTCGTTCTCTTCTAATTCCCTGTCCTCCACCACGACGTCCAGCTTGTCCTCCTCGGACAATGCGAGCAGGGGGCTGACGTTGGGCGCCTTGTCCGCGATGTCTTCTATTTCCACGTGGTGGATCTGGGACGGCGGGAGCGGGGATGGGTTGAGGTGGAAGTTGATTAATTCGAAGAACCAAGGGACCTTCTCTTTGTAATGGTTCATGGGGAACCGGGTCGATGAAAGCGATTTCTGGAGCGTTTTGGTCCTCTGGTTCTTCGATTTCGGGTTCTTGCTGGATTACTTCTGGTGCTGGTTCTTCCTCTGGATCGGGGACATCCTCAGGTCGTACTATTCCGCCTTCGTAACCAATTCCAACATCATCTCCATCTCCTCCTTCAAGTTCCCACAGTCGCATGTAACAGCTGGTATTCTCGGTGTTATAATGGGCGTAGGGATTTGAAGGAGATAGCCAAGCAGAACAGAGGTAGCAAAAATGAGAGCGACAAGTGAAGCAAATCATATGATTGCAACCATGAGTCTTCTGAGCTGGAGTGGCGCAAGTTGGGCAAGGCGTGGTGTGAAGTTTGACGTATTCAACAGAAGCTTTATCCTCCTCGGTGAGTTCACCAGTGCTGGTTTTCGGAATACATAAAGTGAATTCTCCATGCCATCCTTGAAAACATCTGCTGCAAAAAGCAAAAGAGCAATCCTCACAAACAGCAAGTAGGTCCTTTCCAGCAGTGTATTTGACTTTCTTGCCATCATCCTGAACTTCTTCAGCCTCTGATTCCTCGTCCGAACTAACATCGTCGAATGCAACTGGCTTCCGGTGTTTACTGGATCTGGCAGCTCCTTGGCACCATTTTCTCGGACAATAAATCGTGTTCTTGTCTGACTCCAGACTGGCCTTGTGTCTCAACCGAACGTAACGTGTAACCATTTCAGGATCGAGTGGAATCTGGAGAAGTTCACTTGGACTGAGTTGAGTCTTTATTTTGCGCTTCTTCGATTTGCCAGCTTGTAGCTTCCCGCGCTCCTTTGCGCAAGTAGGATCAAGACAACGGACGAATGTCAAATTCCCCTCCTTGATAGCATTGTTGTAACAATCTTGAAGACATTGAACGCAAAACACATGCCCACAATCAATCATCCGATGACAAACGAGTCCCTTCTTCGGATCCAGACAAACCCCACAATCGAAAGTCTCCTTTGCGAATGCAGCTTGTGTAGACCGAATATCCGAATCTATCAAGGAAATCTTGGAATCTTGTGGGATTTCTAGAATCTTGCCCTCTTCCGCAAAACCAAACGCATTTTCAGCAGCTTGTTGTAGAGAGTCGATATATCCGTATGCCACTACGCTTCGACCGGCTTCCTCCCACATCGTATCTCCATTCGCTTGTAGTTCGTCTAGGTAGGTTCGTGAGAGCCATGATGGCGATGTTTCCAGCTTGAAAATTGGCGGCTTCTCTTCTGGATATCCTTCCGGCAGGGTGATGTGTAGTTGCAGGGACGGGAGATAGGAAAGATTATGCGATTCGAGAGGTTCATTCGTGGTTGCTGCTGCAGTTTCAGCGCTGATTTGGCTCGATGTATCGGATTGTGGCGGGGTAGGTAGAATGCCAGAGGCAGCGGGGAAGACGACCTTGACGGGATTTCGAGGGTTAACTTGGAGTTCGATGGAAGCAGAAAAGGGGTTATCGGGATCCAAAACTATCTCTGGGAATATTGCGGTGAGACATTCGAGTTCTGTGGTACGTTCGTCCTCCATGGTAGGCGGGAGGTCACCGGTCGATCGAGGGAACGACTTGTGCTTTTGAGATGAGAGGGGTCATAGGTAGGGAGCACGATGCGCGGTTATAAACGGCAAAATTGGGTGAGGGTTGTAAAATATATTGTGATTAGAGAGGTGGCGAAGAAATCGCATGCGAATGTTCTGGATGGTGAGGGAGATTTGGTGGTGCTGGAGGGCTAATAAAATAACACGATATTTGTGAGGCTAAGGGCCAACTTCGGAAGATGACTCGACGGGAGCGGAGGTTCGCCGAATTATCAATCGGCAAGCACTTGACAACTATCCAACCAGCATCCCGACTTCAGTAACACCAACATTCTAATGTTCTTTGTCTATACTTCGTTTTATATGCCAGGCGCACTTTTTGTCTAAAGGAAATTTCTTTTCATAGAAGAGTTCCGGAAGGAATCAATTGTCACACCTCCAACCTCCAAGCAGAATCTAGACTTTTTCAAGGCACACGACCATGGCCGACACTCCATTAGCATCTCTTTCCTTGACCCACGTTCATTATGTATGTGTAACCCTCCCATCCCAAAATCCCTTCTAACGTCTCAGGATCCCAATGACCCAATATCCTACTTCTGTGCCTGGCTCGCCCTCGTCCCCCAAGGCCTCTGCGTAGTCTACGCGACCCTAATATGGTCGACCCGCGAAATCGAAATCCTCCTCATGTTCGGCGGACAAATGGCCTGCGAAGCCCTAAACTTCGCCCTAAAACGAATATTGAAAGAAGAAAGGCCGAAGCAAATGCACGGGAAAGGCTACGGAATGCCCTCTTCACATGCCCAATTTGTGTCTTTCTTCTCCATAAGCTTAACGCTATTCCTGCTCTTCCGACACGTACCTAAGAAACCCACACCTTCGCATATGCCATTGAGTATGGTGGCTAGAGTTCTATTGTCTGGGTTGGCGTTGGCGAATGCTGGACTGGTTGCTTGGAGTAGGACATATTTGAATTATCATACGCAGAAACAGGTGTTTGTGGGGATTGCGGCGGGGGTGGTGAGTGCGGTTTTGTGGTTCTTGGTTACGACTGTGGTGAGGCAGATTGGGTTATTGTCTTGGGCTTTGGATCAACCTATTGTGAGGTTATTCCGGATGAGAGACTTGGTTGTGGAGGAGGATCTGTGTCAGTCGGGCTGGGAGAAGTGGGAGGCGAAGAGGATGGCTTCTTCTAGTAATGCTAATGGTAAGAAATCTAGGTGATGGTGCTCTCAATGTAGAAATCTCGAATTTGAGAGCTTTTTTGAATGTCATCTTTGACTTTTGTGTGTCTTGGCATCATTTTCAGCACTTGGTATGATAATCTTTTGTTTTATAAGAGCGTCGGTTTTACTACGCGTACACCTACTTTGATTTTGCGAAATAGTCTAGAATAATCAAAAGTATTGTTCGAGAAGTTTTAGAAGAATGAGAAAGTCGCGTTCTTAATTCTCCTAAATGCGCTCGAACAATACTTTTCATTGTATTAGGTAATTTCGCACAATCAAATTAAAGTAGGCGAGTGTACGCAGAGCAAAGACCACTTGGAGTCTCTTACTTCAGCTGGCGAGTTCCAGCCTTATTTGAACGTCAACGAATATTTGTTACTTGCATCTTTGCTTAATCGCTTTTACGATCCAATTTTGCTTTGCTTTCCTTCCCACTTGTACCACTTGCCAGACAAGTGCCCAAGCAAAGTTTTCCGAGATCGAAATCATGTGAAACTGAGGGCTTGGATATACCCCTCCCCCTAATTGAATGCTATTTCTGAACCTTAAAGTTGTAAGCTAAAAAGATCGTGCTCCAGCAAAAAAACCAAAAAAAAATAGGTTCACCCTTAACATCCATTTAGGGGGAGTAGAGTCCTGTTTTAGTAAGCCTAAAATCTCTAGCCCGCTTCTTGAATACTTGTTCAGCTGCCAAGTTGTCTACATCAACGCTCTCACTTCTAGGTATACGACCATGCAACTACGTTTGACAAGAAAAATGTTTCAATTCCCTAGTCTTAAATTCCCAACCCATCCGCCACAAGACACACTGTACGCCATAGTAAACCCATAGTAAAGACTGTGTAATGAAAGAAGAAACCAATAGCCGACAACTTAAACGCCACAACATACATGTATAATAAGAAAAGACACCCAAACGACAACTCTACCGCCATAACACTTGTATAATAAGAAAAGAAACCAAATAGCTGACAACTCAAACACCTTAACATACTTGTATAATGAGAAAAGGAACCAAAAGGCAGAAAGCTCTCTACGAGATCTGCGTCTCACATGTACAGTTTCCACTCTCGCAGAATGTGAAGACCTTTGCCAAGGGGTCCGCAGAAGGAGGGCAGAAGTCTTTAGGACAATCCGAAGCTTGACCACAGGGAGTCCCGGTACTCACAGGTGTTGGTGCGGAGGGGGATATGGTTGTCGGACTACAATCCGAAGCTTGACCACAGGGAGTCCTGGAACTCACAGGTGTTGGTGCGGAGGGGGATATGGTTGTCGGACTAGGGACACAGTTCTTTGCACGTCTTACTTTCCTTGCGGGTGGAGTGGCGAACTGTTTGTGCAGATCCTGGATCGATGAGTCTACTTTGCCCATGAAAGTCTCGAAATCCGAGGTCTTAAGCGGGTCCAAGTCTCGGAACTCAAACAAAGGTACAGCGCGCTGTGAATTGAACACTCTTTCGGTCGCTAGATTGAGTCCACCAATGGAGCTATCGAAGTTTTTGTCATAAGCCGTCAATAAGTCGGGCTTGGGGTTGCGGATATCGATGCCTTGAATCCAATCCTCTATGTTGATGGTTTTTGGGATGCTGGGATCAGGGGGGGTGTCGTCAAACTCGTACTTCAAAGCTGCGAATTCTGAACCAGGTACTGGGCTCGCAGGCGTGCCTCTACAGTAGTTGGTATCGATCCTGCGACCTGTTAGTTAGGCAAGAAAATCAACTCGGGTTACTTACGTGACTGCTTCGTTTGAATCTGTCTTATAGCATGCAAGCGTGTTAAATATATCGAACAGATTGCTCGTGAATTTGGAGCTGACTTGGGCAAAAATGGTGTTGAATTCCGTTCGTGGCATGAACGTCAGCCAATGCTTGGGACTCACACCTGGAATTTGCGTGCGGTTTGCTGCTTTTGCATAGGATAAGACCAAGGTACAGAATCCAAGCATATCGTCATTGACAGTGTTGGGATCGATTTTAAGTGAGGCCGACTGAAAGTATTCCTTGGTCACAAGCTGCACGTTTTGGCCAGTTGTAAATGAAGTCCGTCCGTTAAGGATGTTTCGGTCAGTTGTTGGATTTTTCAGATTCTCTTTCATAAGAGCGTAAACCGCTCCGAGAGGCATAGGTGCAGTAATCTGTGGCACCCACAAGATATCACCGCTTTTAGTGTTTTCAGTCAGACCTGTGATGGTCCAAGGATTACATTTCGGGTAATCAATTATGGTGATTTGGTTTGGAGGGTTGTCTTTCCACGGTGTCCAAGTCGTCTGATAATGTTAGTCAGTCATGTATATGCATATATATGTCGCAAAGCACTTACAAAGTCCTTTGAAGCTGCTGCTCCAGCGGCTGCGGCGCTACCATCTCCGACTCTGATTTGTCTGCCGTCAAGAATGTACTCTGGATTGAGTTTTCCAGCCCCAAGTTCGGTTGAGCCAGTGTCCACTGATAGGTCGAAGTTTGTTCCCGATCGGCCCTGTACTAGCTTGCGTTTTGCACCAAACGTATCCTCTAGGTTGCAATTGGAATTTTGGAAGTTCACAAATGGTGTCTCAAACTCGGCGCCAATACCCGCATCTCCAGTGACACTCGGTCCATCATTGAATACTGTCATTTCGATATCCTCGAGGCACTCATCAGGAGCACGCTGAATTACCGCCGCGTTGGCAGCAAGCAAAAAAACTGGGAGTACCAAGAAATAAATCATGATGGGCTCAAATTTGAGATAACAAGAGAAGAGAAGATAGGAGAATGTCCTGTTGGTGGGACAAATATGAGCAAGCACACACCGGATTTATATAGGTAGAGCTATACACCCCTGAAAGCATAACATTTCAAATTCCTGAGATTCTTCATCCAATACAATGTCTATACTTGCGAGTAAAAGTCAGCTGCGCTGCTGATATCTTACTGGAAGGATTGTATTTGAATAAGGTGTTTCAAATGTGAGGTTCGTGGCTGTGAAGAGGAAGGTACAGTAAGAATCCTTTGCGCGATCTCTACAAGTTTTACGCCTTAACTAACCTGAAGTGTATTACCGACACGACTTAATTGTCTTCTGACCAGTAACTAGACCATACATAGCCCTGTTTTTGCCTCGATCTTGTACGACCAAGGGCAAATCTGATTGATAACGTTATCTCTTTGCATGAATGTGCCTTGGGAGGTAATTAAACATCTGACTTTCCATGCGGCTTTATTTTCTAGCTATAAGCCACCTACGTAGAGCGTCTGAAGGACTTGAGAGCAGGGTAGATTTTATTTTTTTAGGACTTCATACTGGTCGATTCTCAAGAAAAGTAGAGGAGTTACTAGCTAGCTACCTCCTGTCTTCCTTATAAAGAGGTAATTCGAAAAACAATAAAAAGACACTTTTATAGAGTGCAGAGGAGTACTATTCGAAAAACAAATACTCTCTTAGCGTAGGAATCTTACTTCTTATTATTTGCTTCTACCTATTTGTCTTATGTTCCTATTTTTAACTTCAAAGTTTTGAAACACCTAGATAAGCCATTAGAAATGCAACTCGTGCTCAAATCTCCCCTCCACTATAGAAGTAACAGTGTAATATAAAAGCGTTTAAATCAAGTTTTCTTATGTTCTGAGTAGTTAAACCGTGAAACCCCCATCGCCACCCCCCTACACCAAGAATAGAACTCACGTTATCGGCGGTTAGGCCGCGCCCCTATTGGTCTCGCTTGGAGGTCATGTGATGCAATTATAAATTATTTCTTCTACGTCACTTCGTTGAATCTCACTCAAACATTACTCTCACAGACAAGAACCCTTTCCATCACGCACTACAACACAATGATGCTCACGCAGCTACCGGTCGAGCTTCTCGACAAGATTGTCAAACGCACTCTACCAGAAGGTTTTGAGAGCATGGCATTGACTTGCAAGAGAATATATGAGCGATGCACACCATTTATGGACCGCCATCGTGAGCTACACTCGCGCTTCCAAACTTTTGAGTACTATCTGCGGCCTCGCGGGTCGTACGTGAATCTCATCTCAGCCTGTGATATGATCACGCTCATTGCCGCCGAACCCGAGGTGGCTCCCTACATTCGAACGGCAACATTCCAAATTGATAGCCAATTCCTAACTCGTCAACTGCTCCAAAATCGCGGACAGCCCAAGTCAGTGCCAAGTATTGAGGATGGCGGACCTGTGGTCGAATTATTTGCCAACTCTACCTATCTCAAAGAAGCCAATCTCGATTGGAAGGAATACTATACCACCTTCGAAGAAGACGTCCGAGAGAGCCGCTACTCTCAGCACGGGGCTGCCTTTCTTTTGACGCTGCTGCCAAACATCGAGAAACTTATCATCCCACGGTCCTGGAAGCCGAATGATGCAACGGACAAACTCCTGGACGCCGTCGTTAACAAAGCCAAGCTGCCCAAATCCAGCCTCGCTGCAGTAACGAGATTTGAGGGGGGTGAAATGCTGAACCCATCAGATCGATTTGATCTGAGGTGGGCGAGTCCCTTTCTCGCTCTGCCGAAAATGCGGTCTTTTCGTGGCCCTAGCTGCCTAGCATTGGAGGGCATACCTGGGAGTGTTGCATTCGGAGATCTGAATTATATCGCCGAGGCACTACAAGCGGCTCATCTAGTGAGCTGCTGCATCGACGACTTTGGAATTGCCGACTTTCTCAAGCATACCCCCTCCCTGAAGACGCTTAGATATTGGCACAGTACGAAAAATGCTGCCCCCAATCAGGACTGGGACATTTGCAAGTTTGTCAAAGCCGTTGAGTGCGAGACTGGGAGACATCTGGTGCAACTTTCAGTTACCATCCGCGAATTTCATGGCTCTATCGTTCCAGGGAAAGCATCGATACTTGGGTTTCAGCGACTACAAACGCTCGAGATTCCTCTGGAACTTGTTATGTGTAATATCGCTGCCGCCGCTGATGATACTACCAACCCATCAGAGCCTTTTGTCGATTTAATACCTTCTTCAGTGGCCCAGCTTTCATTGGTATCGAAGGGAATCGATCATCATGACGATGCTCTTGACGCCTTGTTTCGTCACCTCCATTCTCGGCACGATTCTCGGTTATCTGCTCTGCAGGAAATACATATTTCATGCCCCTACGAGTCGGATGATGCTTACAAGGCTCAATGCGACAAGGTCGTAAAAGAGGGTATCGATAAAGGGGTGGTCGTGCATTTGAATCCATTCCCTTCTACACATAGATTCTTGTGGGATGGGGAACCCTGAAATGTTATTTTAGGTTGATGTAAGGGGGTTTCAGCTTCTCTTTCGAGATTAAATGACATTGTTTCTTCACTGAATGAGATATATGCTAGAGTGCAAGTTTCCTAAGTCTTTCATTGAGAATACTGTAACCTTAACAGAAAATAATCCCCATCCAAGAGCTAATCTAAATGCAATCCAAGTCAGTGAACAGGAATTTACTACCTCACACTTCTACTTTTTCTCCCTCGCTATCTGGGGTATATATAGTTATGGCTCCCAGGAGGTTGTTACAGAAACGATGTTTATCAATCTATTGAAATATTGGGGAAAACTTTTCGAATTCTTTGAAATGGCAGACATCAACTTCGCCTTTGGCTCATGCGTGGGGTTGACATGTAAGTAAGTAGCTTAAAGTGTTCGATATTTATATTTTTCTTGTTGACACAGTGCTCGTCAGCTGTAACGAGACCCTCCACTTTCAATTAATTATATTCTACAATAACTAACGGTCGCAAACTTCTCGCTGTTTGTTTTAGTCAAAGGAAAAATTGAATAATACTATATAATCGAATGGTTCGTTAATAACTGCGGTGTATGCGAATCAGGATGGATAGAAGTAAACGGTTGGTGGGGTTGCCCCTGGGCGGCTTGAGCCCTGGTTGATTACACTGCATAGGATATCTTCATACCATATACGTAGCTAACCTTTGATCCAAGGAACAAAAACTGTATATAAGAGTTGCTTATTATTCTATTTATATTAGAAGAATTAAGTCATTTTTAAGGGGGCAGAGTTGCGGTCTTGGTGTAACCGACGAGTGTAAAGAAATGAGTTACATAAACTACGCTCATTTGTATTTATCTCACTTGTTAACCACATATACATATAAACGAACAGTACAGAAAGTAAAGTATCACATGTATGGAATTAGCTTGCAATTTCGACAGTATAACAGGAATCGAAAACATGGCGGACTAATACCGCATTCCTTTACTTTGTAATACATGCTCGTAGAGACAATATTTTCGAGTTCTCGCTTACAAGGAAGGAAAAAAGGAAATCTGCAATGAACTGAGTAAATGAAATTCAAGCAACCGATTTAAATGTGCGTAAATAAATAATATCCGCCGCCGCTAGGGAGAATACGAGGACAATACCAGCAAGATCTGATTTACTGAGGGTTTACCAAAGTACTCAAACTAAGTTATAAAGATGTAAAGTTTCTTTTTTCTACGTGGCAACCGAATGACAAAACAGGAATGGAAAGTATCTCGAGAGATTTTTGGACCTTTCAAGTAAGCTAGTAAGTGGTTGACGAGTAAGCTGGCTTTTGCCCCCCAACTCGAGGTTGAGTAAGCTATGCGTTACTCGCCAACCTACGGGCAATCCAAGAGCAAACCACTAATGGCTACTTTTGACGAGCCTGCTGTTGTTGACGGGATGTTCTAGTAAAACACTATATTGAAATGAGAACCAATCTACAAGAGAACCTGAAACATTCTCACGAGAGCTATCTATGATTATAGTATACTATCTTGTACTACCTAGTACTATCTAGTATTTGAAAGATAAATTACTTTCGTCGTCTTCTTATCTCACAGTTACAAGACCGAAATACTTAATTCAAGCTACTTATCGAGCTCCGCTGGCTCGGCATCTTCTTTGACCCTCGCCTTTCCTTCTATGGCCATG
>JAPZOX010001551.1:0-10616 GCA_037952655.1 Hymenoscyphus sp. LP001 | reverse complement strand
ATTCTTAACCAAAGTTGTTTATAAAAGAGCATCGGTTAGGTTATAAGGGGTCTATGAGACCTAAGGGTCGGCGTCCGCAGAAGGGGGGCTAGTAGATATAGGAGTTCGTAATTAGATATTAAGCTTTGATATTATAGCTTAGGGATTAAAAGGTACTAAGCCAGCTCTACGGAATCTAGCCTAGGCGTTTTAGGCTGTTATTGATTCTAAATACGCTGCTTTAAAGGCGAGAAAGAACTCGACCTTAGTAATGTGGTTAATATAAGCTTTAATAAAAGTCTTAATTTAGCGACTATATGCCCGTTTTAATATACTAAAACACCTAACGTCGAGTGGCTGGGTAAGATAAGAAGAGTAAGGAGGCAGGCAAAGAGTTATAATATTATAAGCCTTATAATACTCTTGGAATTCGGCTGATTCGTAACTCTTATACCTATCTAATACTAGCATTCGATATAGACCTCTTATACGAGTAGTAGTATACTTATCGAAGTACTAAAGCTATTCTAGACCTGTCTTATTATTTGTCTATCTATTGTTTATAGGTTTAATAACCTAGTTATGTAAGAGGCCGCCCTTAGTATACTAATTCTCGAGATAATTCTTCTCTTAAACTACTAAAAATAGAGGCACGTCCTAACCCTCGCTATTTATATAAGCAATTGCTATAGCCTATTCTCGATTGCCTAGCTAAACTGCCTTGCCTCTGCCACGTTGATCGGCGCGTGTAACAACTATAGCTGGGCTTATAATACCTATTATAAAGCCTGTCTTATCGAAGTTATAGAAGTCGTAATCTAAAACACTGTATTTTGCCCTTATATTCTCTATAAGTTAAAACTACGCGCTAATAAGCTCTAGATCTTCGCATAAGGCTCTTTGAAAGTCGTAAACACGATTAAAACGCGTCTTTAATTCTGGTCGACGTTGTACAAATCGAGATGCCTAGAGCTTGCTAACGCGTCTTCCCCCCTGCGATTCGAGGATATAATTCGCTATATCTTCTACACTAGCTAGCCGGGGCGCAAATCCTCTTATATCTAGATTAAGTATATATCGAATAATCACCTCCTCCTCTAGGTTATTTAATTTAAGGTTTAGTAGTAGACGTTCGTAAAGAGTAGTATAACTGTTTATTCAAAGTCGGAGCATAGATTCGGGAATATTATAGATTTTCGCAGCGGACCGACGACTTAGCTTTTTAGCTGTACAGATAGCCTCGATAGCTAAGATGATTCGTGCTTCTTACGTTTGAATTTCTATTTAGGGCGGTTAAGAAAACGCGTGTTAAAGTTAGAGTGTAGTTGGTAGGGGAAAAGTACGCAGGGTACTAATATACGCAGGGTACTAATAAACCACGTTAAGCTAGATTCTAGAGAGTTTATACCACGGCTTACTAGTATAGAAGATATAGCTAATTTTATCCTAGAATTAAGAGAGATAGAATGCGTTAGTAAGCTCTAGGCTTATTAATTTATATAACGATAACTAGCTCTTAAAACGTGTTTTAATCGCGTTTACGATTTCTAAAGAGCCTTATACGAAGATCCTAAGCTAATTAGCACGTGGTTTCAACTAGTAGAAAATATAAGAGTAAAATACGGGATTTTAGACTACGACTTTTATAACTTTAATAAGACTAGGTTTATAATAGATATAATCTACGTTATAATAGTTATAATCTACGTAGATTAATATAGTAGAGGTAAAGCAGTTTAGCTAGAGAATAGGGAATAAGCTATAGCTATTACTTATATTAATAGTAAAGGCTAGAGTGTTCCTCTATTTTTAGTAGTTTAAGAGAAGAATTATCTTACGAACTAGTATATCGACGGCGGCCTCTTATCTAACTAGGTTATTAAACTAATAAGTAATAAGTAGATAAATAATAAAACAGGTCTAGAATAGTTAAAACACTTTAATAAACATACTACTACTCGTATAAAGAGGCTATATTAAATACTTATTCTTAATAGATATAAGAGTTACGAATTAGCCGAGTTCTAAGAATACGATAAAGTATATAATATTATAACTCTTAGACTACCTTCTTACTCGTTCTATCTAATCTAGCTACTTAATATTAGATACTTTAGTATCTTAAAGCAGGTATATAGTCGGTAGATTAAGACGTTTATTAAGACTTATATTAACTATATTATAAAGATAGAGTTCTTTCTAGTCTTTATAATAGTATATAAGGAATTAATAATAGTCTAAAACGCTTAGACTAGATTTTATAGAGCTGGCTTAGTACTTTTTAATCTATAGACTATGATTTCAAAGCTTAATATAAAGTTATAGACTCTAATACTCTCTAGACTCTCTACTACTAATACTAACTCTTAGGTCTTCTAGACCTCTTCTAATCTAGCTAAAGCTCTTTTATAAACAACTCTTGTTTAAAATCAAATTACCTGTTACTAAGGAAGCTTACTAGCTCCACTTTTTAAGACAGTTACTACGTTAGTAAAGAGTATAAAGAGAATAGCTTATAAAATAACTCTTTTATCTACGGAGGTACGTATACTTCGAGTAGTAAACGAAGCTCTAAGTAAGCGTCGTAGAGCTAAAAAGGCTCGTATATATTAAGGTAGTACACTTATTATAGAGGATATATAGGATATTATATTATAAAAGAACGTAGATAAGCAGGTACGACGCGACGTACGTATAACGAGAGAGAGTCGTAAGAAGAGGTAATCGTCTAAGTAGTACTATAGGATTTATAGAAAAGCTAGTTATAATATATAAACTTGTTAAGAAGCTATAGATATATCTAGTTTATTAGATTCCGATTAGTTTTAGTTAATTTAATATATTATAGTTGATTTATTAATATTTAAAGTTTAATACTAAGAAAAAGTAGACGACTCGATAATATAAACGACTTAATAATAAACCACGTTATATATATTAGACGTAATACTTAATAAAAACTAGTTTTAACTTTAGATTACTATATTTAACTACTTAGAGTACTATAATATATAATAATATTATAACTTTTAGTAAGATAAAGTCTTATATATAATATTTTAGTTTCGAGTTTAAGTATAGTATAGGTCTACTTTTATACTACTCTATAAGTACTATAAGATTAAGAGTTAGAAAATACTTTATATAAGGTTTTATACTATAGTTTATATACTCTTTTAGATAGACTTTATATTATAGTATAGATTAAGAAATAGATTATTCGCGAAGAAGAAAGAAAGAGAGAAGCTCTTTCTTAGCTATTTATATATCTATAGAAGGATATATCTACGATATTCGTAATCTCGCTTAGCGAGCCACTTAGAAGCGAGCTTAAAAGCAGCTTATTTACTAAATCGAAGACTCTTATATAAGGTTCTCTTTTCCTATTTAATTTTCTCGTCTCTCTTTATCTCTCTCGTAGTCTTTCTAAGCTTATAATCGTTTGTTTTTAGAGAGTTTTAACTTACGTAGAAAACGCTTCTTAAACTAACGAATAGAGGTAGTACTATATATTACGTAAGTTAATAGCTCCTACGAGTCTGCCTCTATTCTATAGCCTCTCTATTAAATAAGATATTAGAATCTAGTCTTGTTTCTCCTCGAATTTACTATCTCCTCTATAGCCTAGAGTACGTGCCTACTATCGTCGATTACTACTAGTAGTAGAGGTTGATTCGTCTGTCCTAGTATAGGTGTTCTAGTAGTAGAGCGTAGTAGATTAGTATAGAATACGTTATAGATCGATTCTAGTTTATAGAGTAGTTCTAGTTTATATACGTAAGAGTTTATAGCTTAAAGTATATAGAAGAGGCTAATATACTTAGTATTAAACTTAGGAATTAGTTTAGCTAACTTAATATTCTAGGTACTAAGTATAACTATATCCTCTACTCTATATACTAGGGCTGGTAATCGGTAGACGTTAATAGCTTCCTCTATCTTATCTCTTAAGATAAGAAGATTCGTACGTAGGAGTACTAAGACGTCTCTTATCTTCGTAGCGAAGGTTATACTAGTAACTACGCTTTAAGAATCGGGTATAGCTTAAGAAGAGCTAAAGCTTACTCGAGAATAGTAACCGTTGTTTATAAAGAAGAGTAATATATCTATAGCTGAACTACGTACGTTTCTTAAAGTAAACTCGGCTAGTAGTAAGAGCTGAACCTAATCCTCTTAAGTATAGTTAATATACTAGCAGAGGTACTTAGAAATAGACTTATTAGCGATTTCGGTTTAGCTATCGGTTTTAAGGTAGTAGGTAGTAGAAAGGTCGATTTATATATATAATATATCGTAGACTGTTTTCTAGAATACTATAACGAATAGCGAGCCTCTATTAGAGATAATAGAGTCTAGTAGACTATAGAGCTTCTAGACGTCTTATATAAATAAGCGAGCTAAGTCGATAGTAGTCTACTTTAAATAACATAGAATAATATAGTAGTTCTTTATAAGTCTATTAGTAACTACTATAATCTAGTTATAACTATCTATTATTATAATCGGTTCTATAAAATTAATAGACAGGTCCTTCTACTACTAGGTTAGAATAGAGAGTAGCTTTAAAGTACTCTAGTACTATAGCTAGGAAAACTTATTTTAAAGGTAACTCTTATAGACTTTAACGAATTACTTAATATTCTTATAAAGTTTAGGTTACTAGTAGTCTCTAGATACTAGCTTAAATATCTTATTCTTACTAGAGTAGCTACTCTTAACTAAATCGTAGATTTTCTAAAGAAGCTAGACTCTAAGCTTAGTATCTAGGACGTATAGTCTATCTCGAAAGTAGAGCTTACTCTTAGTAATACGATATTCTAATAAGGCTATTTCCTTTAAGTAAAGTATATAGTTCGTTCTATTTATCTCCTTAGAAATATAAGTTTAAAATAGGTCTTCTTAATAACCTTTATAAAGAAGTCGAGTAAGTTACTTTATAGTTATAAAGTACTTTAAATTAGAGTAATCGGTAATAACTAAGATTAGGTAATCTATCTCTAAGAGTTCTAAGCGCTACGCTTTAAAGGCTTAAATAATAGTAAGTAGCTCTTTATTATAAATTTTATAGTTATATTCTACTAGATTAAAGACTCTCGATATAAAGACGACTAGGTATAATATACTATCGTAGTACTAGAGGAGAATAGCAGTAGATATATAGTCTAAAGAGTCGTATTCTAAGATAACCTCCTTTATAGAATTAAAATAGCGTAGTATAGATACTAAAGTAAATACTAATTTCAAAGTCTTAAAAACGTCGGTATACTCTATAGTCTATTCCTAGGGTATATTTAACTTAGATAGACGATTTAGTAGCTTAACTATCTTAGAAAAGTTTCTAATAAAGCGATAGTAAAAGTTTATAAAGCCTAGGAAGGCTTAGAGGTCTTTAAGGTTTAAAGGTATTTCCTACTAGACGATTATAAAGACTTTTTCAGAGTCTATTCTTACTCTATTAGTAGAGATAATTATACTAAGGTATTAAACCTCTTAGGTTTTAAATTTATACTTCTTAATATCTAAGTAGAGACTAGCTTTTTAAAGAGTGTCGAGGACTTAGTATACGTGCTAGTAGTAAGAGTATAGGTCGTCTGAAAAGATAAGAATATTATTAAGATATACTATATAGAAGATATCTAAGAAGAGGTGTAAAACTTTATTAATCCTAGCTTAGAATATTATAGGTATATTAGTTAAGCTAAATAGTATAACTAACGACTTAAAAAGGCTATACCGAGTATTAAATACTATAAGCTATTCGTCTCCTTCTTATATTCTAATACGGTTAAACGCTGTAACAACGTCTAATTTAGTATAGTACTTAGCTATGCTTAATCTCTAGAGAGTCTCTTAGATATAAGAAATCGAGTATCGATTCTTAATTATAATATTATTAAGCTATCTATAGTCTACGTAAAAGCGTAGGCCTCTCCCTAGCTTCTTTGCGAACAGTACAGGCGATGCTGCTAGTGACGTACTAGCTCTTATAAAGCCCTTGTCGAGTTGCTCTTTCAGGTATTTACGTAGGACTTCTAATTCCCTGACAGACATATTATATAGTGGGCCGTGGGGTGCTCTTGTCCCTGGTTTCAACTCGATGTGAAGATCGCAGTCCCGGTGAGGGGGTAATTCGTCTGCCGCTTATGGTTAGAAGAGCGGAAGGTGTCGATAGTACTGCTGAGGTAGTAAAGAGGCTAGGTTAATAGTCTTTGAGTTGTTATATTTATCGAGGCTTTTCTAAATATTATTAAGCGAGACTTCTTAAAGATATAACTTAGCTGCTTTTTAGTAGCGTAGAGACTACTAGTATACTATATTAGTCTCTTTAAAATAAAGTTCCTTTTCTATACGCTTATAGCTAGTAAGACTATTATTAGTATAGTATTTAGCTAGTACTAGTAGATCGAGGTATTACTAACTAGTAAGCTCTTTTAGCTTCTAGTCGATTTTATATAATAATAGAGAGAACACTTCTATATCTTATTATCTAGCGTAAGTATAGAATACAGCTATGTTAATTATCTTTAGAGTATCTTTAGTAGCTTTGATATAACCGTAGACTAATACTTTGTCTCTTTTTATATAATACTTATAGTCTTATAAGATGTTCTTTTTTTTTTTTCTTTTTTTTTTTTTTATAGATTAAGGAATAGATTGTTCGCGAAGAAGGAAGGAAGAGAGAAGCTCTTTCTTAGCTATTTATATATCTATAGAAGAATATATCTATAATATTCGTAATCTTACTTAGCGAGCTACTTAGAAGCGAGCTTAAAAGCAGCTTATTTACTAAATCGAAAACTCTTACACTTTACTAAAAATTTATATCTATTTTATTAAATTAGTTTAGAGTTATATATTTCTACTTAGTAATCCTTTCTAGTTTCTTTTTAAAACTATCTACTTTCTTAACTTTAAATACGTATATTAGATATAATACTTAGTAAAAACTAGTTTTAACTTTAGATTACTATATTTAACTACTTAGAGTACTATAATATATAATAATACTATAACTTTTAGTAAAGTAAAGTCTTATATATAGGATTTTAGTTTCGAGTTTAAGTATAATATAAGTCTACTTTTATACTACTCTATAAGTACTATAGAATTAAAAGTTAGAAACTACTTTATATAAGGTTTTATACTATAGTTTATATACTCTTTTAAATAGACTTTATTAAATTAGTTTAGAGTTACGTGTTTCTACTTAGTAATCCTTACTAGTTTTTTTCTAAGACTATCTACTTTCTTAACTTTAAATATATATATTAGATATAATACTAAATAAAAACTAATTTTAACTTTAGATTACTATATTTAACTACTAAAAGTACTATAATATCTAATAATACTATAATTCTTAGTAGTTCTAGATATTAGTACTATTAAAAGAGTAGCTAATAGAATAGCTAATAGAGTAGTAAATAGAGTAGATAGTAGAGTTAATACTAAAAAAAGTAATAGAGTAAGTAGTAACTTATAAAAAACATAACTTTTAATATAAGTTTCTAGAAGAAACTACTAGAGTAGCTAGTATCTTAGCTTATAAAGTTATTATAGAAGGTATATATAATCTATTCGAACCCTCGAATAGCCTAGCCGAGATTCTCTCGGCCTTAGTCGAGATTCCCCCGGGTTACTACTTACCTAATCGAGTATTCTATTATACGAAAGCGGTTTAGTCGAGAATACACCTCCTAGCCGAGAATCCTATCTCTTAGCCGAGAATCCTACCTCTTAGCTAAGAATCTACTAATTACGTGATTTTATTTAGATACTAATATATATATATAAATTATTATTATTTAAATAGTATATTACGAAAAACCTTTAGATAATAGTAGAATAGTCTTATATTAGATATAATAAGTATAATAGCTATACTATAATATAGATAGTTAGCTATAGTAGTTATAGTAGCTAGTAGTTATAGTAGCTAGCAGTTATAGTATTAGTTATAGTAGCTAGTAGTTATAGCGGCTATAGTAGTAGCTAGTAGTTATAGTAGCTATATAGAGTATATAGAGTATACTAGAGTATATACGACGCTATATTATAAACTATAACTGAAGATAAAGGTATAAAAGTATATATATATAAATACGAGAATTTAAAGCTATAGTTCTATCTACGAAGGTAACACGGGTTATATACCTAGGGAAAAGAGGTTACTAAGTAAGTATAAGCTATAAGAAGCTGAAATCTCGTACGAGCTATAAAGAGCTAGAAGTATATATAGCTAAGATCTCGCTATAGCTTTCGTTATAGCTATAAGAAGCTAAGATCTCGCTATAGCTCTTATTATAGCTCTTGTTATAGATCTATATATCCCGAGGTGATTACCGAGGTCACGTGCTGTCACGTGCTGTTACGTGTATTCTTCCAGGTTACGGACCAGCGCTGTAACACGCTGTATACGATACGAGTCAGCCTTAGTATTCTAGTACTAAGACCGATTCGTCTACTAAGTCCTAGGATTATATAGTTATATAACTAGCCTTTATATATATTATCTACTATTTATATATTTATATAATTAACAAAGTTATTATATTCCTCTTATACTATCTAGCTAATAACACTGTTGCTATAATAGCTTACTACGATGTCTACCTCTACTCTATTTAGTATCGACGACTTATAAGTAGTATATAATACTAGCTCTGAATACTTAACTAGCTTTATTAAATAATATAGTAATAACTTTACTACGAGCTTAGCTAGTCTCTTCTAGATTTATAACGAATTAGTAAAGCGAGAGTAGTATCGCGAAGCAGACGCTTTATAAAAAGACGAATAATTTCAAGCCTAGCTCGCCTACTTAACAGCTTAAATCAAACTACTCTAAGACTAGCTTACTTAAGCTTAAACTACCTAAGCCTAAGCTATTCGAACTTAAGCTTAAGCTTAACCTCTACTATAAACACAAGTCGTATAATCCCTCTACTACGCCGACCTCTAACGCTTTAGTAGAAGCACTTATAAAAAGACTAATAACCTTCGTACTTATCTTATTAACTTTAACGTTAAACTTCGAGTAAATACTAACTAGTATCTAACTAAAGAAAGTAAGATAAGCTACGTACTTTATACTCTAGAGAGTAAAGTAAGGAACTATATTAACTCTTATATAGAAGAGGATAGCTATATAACATTTTTCGTAGATCGAATTTTTTGTTCTAAAACACTCGTTCTCACCTCCTCGTATCTAATAAGCCGATTTCCTTCTATAGAAACCTCTCTTAGAAGGCCCCCGGCCTCTTCTACGCCTCTACGAAGAGGCTCTAGAAAGAGGGAAGCACGCCTGATCCCCTCTCTCCCGAATATATAGTAACACTTCGTTATAGCAACTGCTAAAGCTCTTAAGCGTAGTATTATTAGCTAAACCTTCTTCGGAGGAACCGTAGAAGCTGTGGATTACTACCTTAGTACTGCCCTCGATAAAGCCTCTCTAGACCTCCTCCTATACCTCAGAGCCTTCTATACTTAAGTCGCCGGTATTAGCCTGTCTTTCTACTAAGCGTATACCTTAGAGGTACCTCCTCTACTACTCTTATCCTTAGAAACCCCTTCTATTATATATAAAGAGGGCTCTACGCCTTCTATAACTCCTACTCTCTCTCTAGCTCCAGCGGAAAATTTCTCATATACATAGACTATAAGAGGTGCCTTAGCGCCTAAAAATATAATAGTAACAGTAATAACAATAATACTACTCTCACCTTCTATCACTTCTAAGCTATAGAAGAACAAGAGGTTCTTAGCTAAATCAGACCTTAGAGTCTTTATCCAGCTACTCTCTAATTCTCCTAAAAGAAAACATTCTACCCTAGCTATCTTCCTTACCCTCTATAACCTAAAAATAGGCTACAAAGACCTTATATAAGAGGTTCTCTTAGTTAACTCTAGATTCGCTATTATACCTAAGGACAAGGCCGCTCTAGAAGCTCTTATATTAACAAAGAAGGTATTTATACAGACCCTATTCTCTATAGCTAAGATAGAGACCTTATAAAACTAGGTAGTATACCGCTTATCAGAGATACTCTAGAGTATTAAAGCTGTCGAAATCAACGAAAAAGGAGCTATTATATCAACCCTCGCCTCTACTACTACCGAAGTAGTAGCTATAGTAATAAAGAAGCGAATTAGAATAGCCTCTACAAAGGTTAATATAACAAGTAGCTCGCTTTTAGACAAGCTATTCTTTACCTTATAGACTGTCTTTTTCAAAGAAGAAGAAGCACGAGTCAACTATACTATCCTAGATACAACGTCTCTCCTTAGAAGAAGAGTCTTCTTTAAGCCTCTTTCTAAGGTTTCCACGGTTACTTAGTACTCTAAGTACTAGGGGTAGTATAACCAAAGGAACTATAGAAAGAACCAGCGATACCGACTATATAGTACTACTTAATACTCTGAAGACTTCTACCCAAAGTGTCTAAAGCACGCTTAGTATAAGCTAAAGTACCTACACTATAGCAGGCCTCACGCCTCGAACGATGTTAAGTACTAACTTAGACTAGGAACCTTAGTAGCACGCCTCTTAACCGAGAATAAGAGGACGATCTAGTAAGTATACAACGAAATACGAATAAGAAGTAAGTAAGACTCTCCTTATAGTAGCCGAAACTTAG
>JAPZOX010001550.1:0-10616 GCA_037952655.1 Hymenoscyphus sp. LP001 | reverse complement strand
GAGATATTATAACAGGCCGTCCCCGGCGGAGTCGAATTTGGTCTTTTAATATAACGACACGAAACGGATACTACTATAAAAGAGGTATATGGAAGTGCGTTCGATAGAATGACATATCCGAATACTAGGCTCTAATACGAAGGAAAAGACCAAATTAGTCTTTCCCGATAGAGAGGAGGCAGCTATTTATAAGAGGTTCGGACAATAGTAAGTCCGGAGCTATCTAGCTATTCCAAATCCTGAAACAACATCCGTATCGTATCCTATTCGGCACGTAGACTCGGCAATTCCAATTACGATTATTCCGATCAATTCCTAATAACGTGTTTCACAAGCGAGTCGCCTACATAAGCGGGTCGCCCACTTTCCTCGTCGTGCACTATATACCACCTTTAAATCATAATAGCTTAACACTACAACGTTTAATTACCTTCTTAAGAAGCTAATATCATTTTAGCAACCTAAGAACTCGAAAACAACGTGTTATTAACTGAATAAAGCGCTGTAAAGATTTACTATGTTCCTCGAAAGACTCTCTCCGATCGACGCGCCGGAAAGCTCTTATAACGCGATTGCTAGCCTAATTCGAAAAAGCTTATAAAGCTAGAGAAGGAGGCAATAGTCAGATATATATTAGAGTTAGATTCGCGAGGGTTTTCGCCTATAAGAGATATAGTATAAGATATAGCTAATAATCTACTAAGAGAGCGCGACGGAAAGCCTATAGATAGGAACTAGCTAGATAACTTTATAAAACGTATACCTAAGCTTAAAACTCGATAGAGTCGTTTATACGATTGTTAGTAAGCTTTAACTAAGGATCCGCGAGTTATTAGCCTATAGTTTACACTTATATAGTCTATTAAAGAGAAATATAGTATTTAAGATAAGAATATTTATAACTTTAACAAAAGTAGCTTTATAATAGGAGTTATTTCGTTCTAACTTGTTATTATAAGCTTAGAAACACGTAAGAAGCGAAAGCAAGTTTAGCTAGGTAATCGTAAGTAGGTTATAGTTATTTAGAGAGTTAACGTAATAGAATAAGTAATCCTACTATTTATTATATTTATAGGCAAAGTACTTATTTCTACCTAGTACTAAGATATATATATACTATACGATTAAGTAATTAAGGTTAGTAATAATAGCTAGATAAATAATAAGCTTAGAGTTATATAGTTAAAGTATTTTAACAAGTATATAAAGGTATAAAGTATAAGAGAGTATTATTTATTAATTATTAATAGTTATAAAAGCTATAACTCGCTTAAATTCTAGTAACTCTATAAAGACTTAAATATTATTACTCTTTATATACCTCTATACTTATTATACCTACTATAGCCGCTTAATATAGTCTACTTCTTACTATTAAAGCGAGTATATAAAGCTAAGATATCAGGCTTAGTATAGAATTATATTAATTATATTACTAAAGAAACCTTTCTTCTTATATTTAAAGTAGCTTTTTATAAAGTATTTATAAAGAATAACATCTACGCGAGTTTTAAAGAGGCTAGGCTAGTTCTACATAGCCTAGAAGCTATGTTATTAAAGCTTGATTTAAGGCTTCGTACGCTAATACTAATAATATCAGAAGACACTCTATAAACACCTAAAACACTAAGTAATATATATGAAATAATAGCTTAATTAACGCTTATTCGAGATCGGATTTAAAGATATTAAGACTCGTTACCTAGTTCTATTATTTAGTCTCTTAATTAACTTGAAAAAGGCTTAACTAGAGTAATATATAATATAGTATTAATATATAAGGAAATCACTAGTCTTCGTATAATAACTAAGGCTATAACTAAGTATAAAAGTCGTAAAAGGAAGTATATTAAGAGTTAAGAGATATTAATAGTAGGCGACGTAGCTGATTTAATTATATCTAAGGAAAATAGTAGCTAGAAACAAGGTAAAGAGTCTAGGAAGAGAGTTCGCGTAGACAGGTACTATAGCCGTTGTAGTAAAACTAGGTATAATTCTCGTACTTATTAGACAGAAATATTAGATATAGAAGATAGCGAAAGTTCTAAAGAATACTAGATAGCTTCTATAGTAATAATAACTTTGTATAGTATTAAGTATTTTATATTATAATAATACTAGGTTAAAAAAGTAGACAACTTACTTATATAGACGACTCGCTTGTGAAATACGTTAGTTCTATTATATAAATAGATTTTAACATATTATATTAAGTTGTCTTAGTAATTAAAAGGTCTATAGTAAAATAGGTACTAAATTCTATTCTTAGTATAATACGATTTTTTATATCTTCTTAGATACTCTTTCCTTTGAAACCTCTTTATATAGACTTTATAGCTATATCTAAATATTATAACTTTTATATATTTTATATCTTAGAAGTATTCTTTACTACGATTATAAGCTTTTTCCTCTCTTAATAAAAGAAAATTATTACTATCTTCTTTTATAGATAAGACTTAAGAGTTAATATAGTAAAGAGGTAGAGCTAAGGAAAGTACTTTACGAAATATTAGCTACCTAAGATATAACAGCTTTAATAGTATTAGAGAAGCTCTAGTAGAGAACTCAGGCACGTAGTTAATACTAGAGTTGTTATAATATAAGTTAAAACGAATCGAGTTTATTAGAAGTATTAGTAATTCTATATTAAAAGAACTATTAAAAGTCGTCTAAGATAGAATTAAATAGTTAGTTATAGAAGAAGACTTAGAGATCGAGTTTAGAGAGCAGAGGTCTATCTCGAGTAATTATACTTAATAAAAGAGGCTATTAAAGCTAATAAATATACTGCTAGATCTAGTATTATACTCTAAGAAGTCTTTAAACCCGATATTACTATATTCTAGTAAAAGCTCTATATTTTCAGATCCTATCGATTATTAGAGGTTTAAAGATATCTCTTTAATAATAGTTATTAAGCTAAGTTCTATTCCGTTCCAGTGCTAATAAAGTATAGAGAAAGGCTTAGATAGAGAGATAGAACTCCTCTTAGTCTTAATTAAACTAGAAAGTAATTAAGAAGTTAGGTTTAGGATTTCTATTATTTCCTATAATAATAATATATCTAATAAAAATAAGAAGCTTATTAAGAGAATAGGTTAATAAGCTATACGTCGACTAGCGAGAGGGTTACTAATTTATTTAAAGTTTAAAAGAAGTAACTAGAGGTTCTATTAACCTTAGAATAAGTAAACAGTTTTTAAGAGATTCCTAGATATATAGAAAAGAAGAGATCTCTAATAATATTTCACGAGAAAGAAGATAGTTAAACTTAATAACAAAGATATTACTCTCTTAGATCTTATATTAATAGGAAAGAATATTAAGATAAAACTTATAAGAAGTAACTAAATTATTAAGTAATAAAGAGAAGAATAAGTTACGTTATACGTTACCTTAGAAGTAGTGCTTTGCTTTAAACAGATACTTATTAAGACTTTAAAAATTCTAAAACTAGAGATAAGAAAGATATTTAATATTAATATAAGTTTCTATATAAGTTATATAGTTTAAGCTTTCTATTCAAAGTCTGTTCTATATTCCTAGAAATTCTCTAAATCCTCGATATAAGTTAGAACGAAAAGAAGTCTAAGAGTATTAGTAGCTTAATAGACGCTTAAGTATATAATATATCTATTTAGACTTACTAAATTTCTAGACATATTTTCCTAATCTTAATTTACTTAAATTAAGATACTTTATATAGATTTAAAATTTAAGATATAAAACTAATAGCTTATTTTATTAACGTAAGAGATAAACTATTATAGCTAAAGTAACAACTAAACCTAGAATATTTAGTAATCAGATTTTAATATCCCTAGTTAATACAGCTAAGTCTAAATATACTATCTAAGAAAGAATATAACGTCTTTATTTCTTAGAAGAGAGATATATCCACTCTCGGGACCAGGGATTAGAGTATCCAGCTTTGTAATAGCGAGTTTTAAAACTGGCCGGTTCGTATAATCCTTCTTAGGCGAGAAATAATATATTAGAAATGGATTAGTAGCCTCATTTTAAGGCTTTAGGCAACTTACTCACCTTATGCTGTGTAACCATTGTCTTAGACATTATTAACTAAATGAGGTTTATCTGTCACATGAGTTCGACGCGGGGTCGACAGTAGCCAGAACAGCCCCGTTGCTGTGCCGGGCTGGGAGGCCTAGTCATTGGCTTATCGCAACATCAAGGAGGGATACTTTCCTCAAGGGATATGGGATGATCTATCTTGCTTGCTTAGATAATAATACGAGTTGGTGGCAGATCATTTACACATCAGGGCAGGTTGGTGATTAGGGGGATCCCATTGATTCTTGGGAAGGGGGAGGCAAAACCCGACCGTGTGGTTCACCCGCTTCTGGATACCACTCATAGCATAGCGAGTGGGAGGTGAAGTTGTGTGGAGTGATGCTAAGAAGAAAAGTGGATTTAAAGAGGGATTGCGGAGCGTCTGTGCTCGACGAGCACTAGCGCGATCCAACAGGGTGGTAACGGTGGCTGAGCGAGGCCGGATCCAGAGTTCCAACCCGGCAGATGAGGCGAGTCTCGGTCTGCCAGCAGACGACCTGAAGCTATCAACACCATCCTCTCCAACAGAGAAAGTCGGCGAGTAGCCGATGTCAATCCGCTGCACGAAGATATCCACACTGCCTTAGTCAAGCAATTCAAAGTTCACCAATCTCGTTGGTCAGAACGTTTAGTGACTAGATGTCCTCGACGGCATATTTTTGTGTTCGGTGACGAATTTAGACTCTGCCGGTACATCGTCTTAGAAGTGGTGATATAGTAGCGGGACAGTTGCGTTTCAACATTCAAAAGGCGTTCGAATGCTATGGAGAATTTCGGAAACTCCATCCGGGTCAAATGCCAGTAGGCGAGCTCGTCCTCGCAGGCCTGGAAGTCGTGAATGGGGAACGTGGCTTCTAAATCGGGTAATTTTGAGGCAATTTCTAAAGTTCAGGTAGTTGCGCGCACCGAATCTCGGCACCGCGAACCTGGATTCTAGGGAAACGAGGGTATATGAACAAGGTCGTTCTCACTGTTGCTCCCTCTCTCTTTCAACAACAACGCCATAAACAAACCACAATCTTCACGCTCTCTTCCTGCTTCCACATCATCGCAATATACACTCGTAACCTTCCCGCTCCTCTACACACTCCTTCCACCTCATCTTCTATCAATTCCTCGTTCGCCATGTCCATCCACGGCCCCATCAACCCACCAACGGCTGGCAGCTTGACTGCTGGCTCTTTCGGAGCGAGCACCATAAATGGTGGCATCTGTCCAAAATGCTAAGCTAACACGGTACGCTTCAAAAGAATTTCCAATTGTATATTTCACTCATAATCTTATAGTCACTCCCGAAGATGAGCTATGGCATCTGTCTTCGACTACGACTGTCTGATTAGTACGGTGTAACGACTTTGAATAGAAGCTCAGATTGATTAGACCTGCGTTGATTATTCACAGCTGTCTCTAGATTTTTCATGCAGTAGTTTTTTGATACAGAACCTAACAATTTGTAAAATAAAGACTTCCGTGCCTCTTTGCTCTGTGACTGTGCTGGCCCGCAATTGATTCTGGCTTCTGTCCATCACTGTACTCGGCAAAGCAAAACCATATCGCCTTAAGTATGCTACCGTGAAGTTTCTTCTATAAATATATCGGTACATGACTTTTAGGTCGCATCAAGGCATGTCACCATAACTAAGGTTGGGCTTTCGTACTATGCTATACGTCTAGAGTAGCTTTGGCAAGCTCTTGCAGATCTTCAACCACCTCTGAAGCCGACCTGTATGCTCCCGCCCAGCAATTGTGCACAACCTTGCCACCCAGCTGGGGATCCAAGGCTGGAAAACGACCCGATTTGAATCTTGCCTCTATTTCCACTTCATCGTCGTCGTCCAAAGGATTCAGCTCTAGAAACGGCTCATGTCCAGTCATCATGTAGTAAATCGCAGACCCTAAAGCAAAGATATCTGTCTTTTGATCTACATGGTTTGGATCAGAACGAGGCATAGATGATTTTATGTTCTCTGATGAAAAGCCATTCAGAATAATAGTACCATCTGGTGACAAGAATCGCCCTTGGAAGTCCGCAAATTTTATATTGAGATTTTGGTCGAGGAGCAGGTTGTTCGTGTTAGTGTCACAATGAATGACCCTTGATTTGTGGATGTACGCTATACCTTCGGCTGCCTGCTGTGCCCAGTTGAACCTCTGAGAAGTCGTTGGGTTACTACTGGCCTGCCTAAGATAATGAGCAACGGATCCATTTACTGCATATTCGAGACAGATACCGTGCCGATTTCTGCCTTTGAACTTGATGATTCGATCGTGGTCACCAAGAATAGTATAAATCTCAGCTTCGATATTAAGGCGTTCTTGCTCGTGAAATTCGGGGTTCTCATCATACAAGTATTTAAGCACTGTGTCCTTGTCGATAAGGCCCAGAAAACAAGTGAAGCTGGAGGCAATGATGGTTGTGACACCCGGGGGGTAGTAGCGTTTGATCTCGACTCCTAGATCGGGAGACATCCTAAGGCGAAAGCACCTAATCTGGGCTCGAGGAAATGGAGAAATCGAGCGACGTGACTGTTGCAGAAAGGCTGATGGTCCTGTAGATTATTCTATGGAAGCGATCCAGTTAGTAGATTGCCTCCCGATGGACACGGAAAGTGGCACCATTACTTGCGATTCTACCAAAATCGCAACGTGAAAACACAACAACAACTAATTAAAAAAACATAACAAAAATATAGCTAAATGCGCTAGAGGCTAATTAACTATTCTCTTAAGTTTCAGAAGTTTTTATGTTGTTTGCGTTAAGTTATGTACGTTGGTACTTCTGGAAGCATGAAGTAATGGTGCCACTTTCCGTGTCCACCGGGAGATTGCGCAATGCAGAGGCCCGTGCGCCAAACCTCGGGGTCGTGCGTGCTTACGGGTCCTCTAGCCTCCAGCTTGACGCCAAGTTTCAAGCGATCACCAACCTCCACAGTATACCTTCTGTCATGCATCTCAAACCTTGACTGTCTATGACAAGCGGAAGGAGTCTCAAACACACAATAGTCCAGTGCTATTGTCCCATAAATATGGCAGATACCCAACACGCGATAAGACCCAAGTACCGTGGTAAGGGACGAAAGCGAAGGGGAGCTACCAGAAAACGACCCAAAGCCATACTGGGGAGGGGAGAGAGGGTTCCCCAGGAGATACGTCAAGGTATTAGGCACAAGTATCCCACACAGTTATTCCTGAAATAATGCTAACTACCTTTTACGTTCACAGACAGACGGAGGAGCAAAAAAGGCCCGCGAAGTACCTGCGATTGCAATTTTGTACCACCGAACCCTACGTACCTCCCTTTTAAAACACAGCACTGGATCCTCAACAAAACTCAACAATTGCTAGAAGGGTGTTGCTATCGTTCCACGGAAAAATGGTTTCCATCAGTACTCGAGGACAATAGATGGGACGTGCCGGAGGCGGTGGAATCGACTGTCTGGTGGAAGACCCTCTCAAATTGTGTAATCCCTACAACAGTTGTAGATCTAAGTCAAGGCCAGTCACTAGCCGACCTCTTCAACAATGTCAGATATATTCGACACAGTGCTGTTCATCGTGATCTGCAAATGCCTATCCAAGTGGTGAAAGAAATGGTTAGAGATGCTTGGTTGCTATCCTCAGCCCTACGAGACGACTCAACGACTGCGCAGCTCCAACACTGGCACAAGGAATTGGAGCTCTGGGAGATATGCAGGGCGAGAACTGAATTGGAGACGAAACTAGCTGAACTAGAGTCAAGAGGAAGCAAGTTGACCCAGTCTTTAGAAGAGGACAAGACTTGCCCGTTATTCTATGCCGATGAATTATGGCCCAAGGCGATACCTCAAGATCACACGCTTACAAAGGCCGAGAATGAAATAGCGGGGGGGTTGGCCGATGATAGCGAGAGCACTGACTATGGCTCAATGCCTTCAGACTACGAATGGGATGATTGCTAAGTGAGAGTTAGTCATTAGACCTGGATATTGATAGCTGTTAGCCTTTGTTTGAACGCATTTGACTTTTAAAAAGCAGTTATACGAACAATATTCCCGACAAGAACTGCAGAGGGGGTTGAGGAAGAGAGGAGAGATATTGGATTAGAAAGAGGGGCTGGAAGAATTCATCCTTGCCGTAGTCCACAAGCGGGCAATCATGACAGAAGGCCTTGCCTGTCTGCCCTCGTCTAGTCTTTAAAATTATTATCGCCCTAATCAAAGTAATCTCGAGGAGGTATGTAATTCCACTACTCTAAAACTCTATTCTGGTCTTCATTCCACGGGGCCGAGCCATGAGGTTGGTACTCTAGATTCTGAGATGCTGCGACGCGCTTCATCGATTCTTCATTAACTAGGTCTCTCCACTGAAATTTCCGCATATTCCAAACCCTATCCCGCAACTCAAGGGGGTACTGAACATCAGTGAATGCAGTTGTATTTGAGATATCATACCACTACGGTATATTGTTGAAAACCCACTTAATTACGGACTATTTATACTGTATATTTCTCAAGGATATTAAATATACGTACTACGAAAGTCAGTAGTATTTAAATCGATACCGTGGGGTTTACACGGTATTCCAATGAGGCTCAAATTTAAGCTTTTTGTGGCTTTTTCGGTGCTTTTTCACTAACCTTACTGTTTCTGGAAATCTAACAACACCAGGGACTGATATAGCGACAGCAACGTCTATTTAATAGCTATAATAGCTAAAACTAGGGCATTCTTCTTGTTGAATTTTGCTCTTTAAATACATTCAAAAATTCACCAAATCAATTGTTGTGCTGGATCCATAATTTCATCCCTATTCATCATCTTATTCATTATCATTCACTCCTTATATATAGACCTAGCTAGACTACCTACACAAATCAATCAATTCTCCATAACCTTCAGTACCTAATACCCTTTGAACCCAATATCAATGATAACAATTGTTTAAATTTCTACTACCTCAACTAAAATGTGTTTATATTTTTGAATAAAATCCTATGATTTTAGTCTCTATCGGATTAACATGTATATAAGCTCAAAATAAAGCTAGAAGTCTGTTATTTAAAATGCTGTAATAAAAGCCTTATTTAATAGCGTAGATCTTTTAAAATCCTCCCCTAAAGTACGCGGACTTCCGAAAATTAAATGGGCTTCAAAACACGCCAACTATGCTGCAAAGGTTTTTGATTAAGTGAATAAGCGAATATGGTAGCTTTGGAAGTCACGGGGAGTGCTTGGACCACCCTTGTTGTATGTAATTCAGCTTCGAACTGTAGACCGGAGAGCTTTGCGAACAATCTATTCATCACCCTCTACCCTACCTTGACATATGCCGGCAGTAAACAAAGCCGGATTCACAGACCTTTGCTGTGGTATTAAATCTGAGCATGTGAGAGCAACCTTTTTTGCCTTCTAAAAGTCTCCTTTGTCATTTTAATTAGTAGGAGGGTATATGTGGAAAACAGGAATAGTTTTATTTTGAGAAAAAGTAGGATTATTAGTATACGAGTTATTAAATTATATATTACTAGTATTGTTAGTATAATTATTAGGTGGTATGATATTAGTAGCGCTAAATATATATATATTATTAGCTCTAGTGTTATATATTATTATAATATATATATTAAAAATACTATAGTAATATACTACTAAAATACTACTATATTCACTACTGAATATTACTAACATAGTAAGAGATAATTTTAATATATTTATACTTCTATATAATTATAATAACCAAATTAAGCGAGGTGGTCACGGTGGTAACCGAGCGAGGTAATTAAGTTAGGCGAGGTAGTTATAGTAATTAAGTTAAGCGAGAGGCTAAAGAATATAAGATGAATATAGTAGTATATAGAGAGTAATAATACTATTATTCTAACAGTTGAAATATACGGCTCGTAGCTATTAAGTCTGTCGAGTATAGAATAATATAACCTCTTTAGTTATTAGATAGAAATATAAAACGAAAGTAGAACGTGTTATAAATTAGTAGAGATTATAGAAGAGAAATATTAGCGTATAATTTAATAAAAAAGTAAAGAAGTATAATTAAAGTTCTTAAAATAAACCTCTCTTCTACTAGTATCTTCTGTTAAATAGATTAGAATAAACTATAGTTACTTATTAAAACTACTTGTTACGAACCACGGTTACGTAGTAAGTAGTTCAGACGGCGTTCTAATAGGACAAGACATAACATCCGGGAATGGAAGGTAACACAGGAGGAAATCAGTAATGCGGGAAGCATTTGAGGGTTTCAGGGTCTTACTGTTGCAATGCTGTTGGAAGTCACGTGCGGTCATGTGACGTGATCGCCTACATCGCTCTGGTCGCTCTGATCGCGAGCGATGTAAGCGATGTATTTAGGGAACGGAGGTTCTATATAAGACTGGCACGTCTGCTATTAGATAGGAGCTTCGTACTTAACTTTAGTTATTAATCTTATTATCTTATTTAATATCTTTAATATAAGTAACGAGTTCACTTCTAAGTAAACAACCCGGCACATCTATACTTCTTACTTATATACTAACCTTCGAGACTTAGTTATCTTTGTTTAG
>JAPZOX010001549.1:0-10622 GCA_037952655.1 Hymenoscyphus sp. LP001 | reverse complement strand
GAGATTGAGCGTTTTAGAACAAAAAATTCAATCTACGAAAAAAGGTGTGTGTGCTTGAATTAAATATATTTGAAAAGTGCAATTCTAAGTCTAATAATCTAAAATCTAGTCTGCCTTTTTCAGAGTTATCAAATTTGGGCTCACCTAAGAAGGACTAGCTCAAATATGCCAGCCCAACTCCAGTGCTAGCACATCTGGGCTGCGACTTTCTTGAGCTTTTGATTATAACGCTTCTCTAGGTGAAGTAGCTTTTATACTGTTAGCCTTTATTTAACCATCTTTCTCTATATTCGGCTGTATGAAATACGATTTGGATAGCCTCCTAATTTGGATGGCATTCTAATTTGGATGGCATTCTAATTTGGATGGCATTCTAATTTGGATGGCATTCTAATAAATTTCCAATGCTGAAATTATATATAGCCTCGGTTATCCAGTACTCAACTTTCAAAACAATCGTCCTATAATGGCTCCTAACGCTATCGCAAAAATTCCGAACGAAATCTTAGCCGAAATTCGATCGTACCTCCCTCATCTATCAAAACATATAGTGAGTAGAGCTTGGCGGGTTGAACCTTTGCCTAAAGATAAGCATAGTAGACTGTGGAATTTGGTTTTTGCAAACCAAGACTGGCTTTCTGCGGTAGTCAAAAGGGGAATCAATCCAGTCTTGGTAGGATATGATGTACGCCGTTTGTATCGTGCCGAAACGAATTATAACACGAAGCCAGCATACCTAGCCCTTGTACTAAGCTGTGATGGCGATGGGGGGAATTGCAAGCCCAATGTAGAAGACTTACGCGGACTTTTCCTGAAGTCCTTACAGCCATATACAAAAGCAGACACAAAGGAATTCCTATCGGAGATCACATTCCCAAATTCAGGCTTAACGATCGGTCTTCGCGATGTCCTTCACGAGGATCACTATACTACAATAAGTGAACCAGGAAGACTAGTCACCCGTCATCTACGAGGTGTACATTCAGCATATTTATATTGGAATGACAATACTTTCTCGCCCCGAACTATCAAACCAAAGCAAATTGTAGGAATAAAAATCTTTGCCAAAACCGACGTCTCTGAGATTGTTGGTTTTGAATGGGATCATCTACCGGGTGGCAAATCAAGGCAGCATTTTTTTCAAGCTCCAGGGATGGAACGTAAAACGGATCAGCTAGATAATGGTGAAGTGAAATCTTTTAAGGTCACCGGATGGACGTGGAAGTAGGGTATTAAAGAATTAGGCCAGAGCCCTGATCACTTGTTTTTTGCATCACTTGTTCAGAGCCCTACGATAGCGTAATACTCTATTTTCAGCATTCATCTCTTATATATATAGACGTAGCTAGTCTCCCTCTTACAGGGCAATCATTACTTTTCCAACTCAACACTTCTGTACAATTAAATTATCTCTGAATTCTAGATCAACAGGAAGAAAATAACTAGAAATAATCTCTCCTGAAATTTATCCTAAGGAAGTCACTGAGAAACTTGTTTAATAAAGTTTCAAATTCGTTAAATCAGATTTGGATGATTTTTTTAAAAAATTATATTCTTTAGTTATATCTATAATTCTAGCTACATATTCAGCTACATATTTCTTGTGTTATACGCTGTACTTTACATTTCCAAAGGATGAGACTGAAAATAAGGTAGAGGCTTAACAACACCATGATATTATCACGATATCGATTAAAATAACACCAGTATAAATAGTAATATAGTATAATATCCTTGAAATTATGTAGTATAAATAGTACGTATTAAAGTGGGTTCCAACGATATTATCGTAGTGGTATAATATTCCGAATACTACCAAATCTGGCTTCACACTACTTAGATTAAAGGGGAGCGATTTAGGCCATCCATTGTGTAATAAGGGTCTAACTTCTACCCCCATGCCTTAAAAATTAAGACACTGGTCGGTCACAATTAATAAGAGAAGGAAGAGAAACATATTATAAGAGAATTTCTTACTCTTCCGAGAAAAGTCCTGTGAAGATTTATCCATGGCTCCTTCCCCCCGTCTTGAGAATCCGAGCACTATCAAGTACAAACACCTAGGAGAGGGTGTGTAGATCCCGTTTTAGCTCCTGGAAGCCTGTAATTTCAACTACTCTTAATACCTTTTCGGAGGAGACATAAGGCGTAACGTTATACAAAAAGTCGCGTGTTCATTGACATCCCTGGTATCATTATATTATACTATATACCAACCTTCGAGACTGTTACCTTTGTTTAGACAGTTTGAGTTTCGTTACAATAGAGGAGGAAGTTAGTAGAGAAAAGAATGTCTGCGGGGAAGCAAAGGCTTTAGGCAATGCATTTTTGTATTAGAGATAGTAACGGTCGATACGAAGCGCAAAAAGAGCAAAAAGAGCAAAAAGTATAAGCACCCTAGCCGTGTTGAACACCCGGCCCCGAACCGGCCCTTGCGCCATCAAGCTTTAACCCATTTGCCGCCCTACTGGACCCTTCTTTTTCGACGACACCTTCAAATTCCCCATATATCCCTCGGCTTTTAACAACCACTTCAAACATTATTTTCCTATTAGAACATAGGATTCATTGTCTACTCTTCACAAAGAGTTCGACTTTACTCTCCCTTTTAGCTAGGAATTGGACAAAGAAGGCACGATTTACACTGTCACCAACGAAGGCCGGCTCTCTGATCCTCTTCTCTTGAGAGCTCAAGGCCGACGTTTACTCGATAAACACCACAATTCGGCTTGGCCGGACGAGAACAGCAAGGCCACCACAGAAGATGAAAACACAATTACAGACTCTTTAAATTGCATAAGCTTGTCCGATTCTGCCGAAGCTGATGGCTCACCAACTCGTCTTGACGATTCATAGAGTGATCTCCTTGCTAATATATCATTTCGTCACGCTTCTTATATATCGGCTTACGCATTAAAGATATAAAACAACTCAAAGCTCTGTTTTTGAGATGTTCTTCCAACTCTACCACCTACGATAATTACAGTTGACAAATCACAAATGTACTCCGATTATTCGGCTTTCTATAACCAGCTTTGTAAAGAATTAGAAGATGTTCTAGTACGGATTGTTTATGTAGGGGAGTAAATTGGAATTCATAATAGCTCTGCTTCTGAAGAGCTAGCCTTAGTAGAACCGTCATTTATCATAGCCTTCCTTAGTACCCTCTACTCGCAGCAAAATAGAATATTATTCGTGTTCTCAGATTAAGTTATATGAATTTCGTCGCAAAGAATGCCTCGGCAGTGTAACGCTACTGTTTTTTCAAACTTAGGTGCTGTAAAACCTCCTCCTCACGAAAAGTCACCACTCTATTAATATTCACGTGGCTTGTTTCATACCCAAGTTTATAGACCACAGAACCTAGACCTGTCTAAGTCGAATACTTCAGAAATTGTCTTTTATCCTTTGCTACAACGAACGGATTCCTCCGGAAGCTAAAGTAATCTTTGAACTCTAGCCACCAGCATAGTTGACCGAAGACAGAGATTGGCTCATCAAAGCGGATATCTGGAGTCACAGCCTCTCCTTTTTGTTAGCACTCGCGACTGAATTTGTAGCCAAGGCGAGCCAACTCCGCACAAAAGCTATCTTCGGCAAGTTTAGCTTTAGCTGCCCTGATTCGAAGTTGTTTTGTTCGTAAAGCAATACCTTGTAGGGTATCATCGGTCGGCAATAGCCGTAGAGCCGCTGCTATTATCGCAGAAATTACTGCTTCTTCGAGCTTGGTTTTCACCTGCCTTAAGAGACTGTCCACAGTGGGTTGTTGGAAACGCAGTCGACAGGCAGCCGCAAAGACGGGAGTGACCTTGGAGCGAGGAACGCCAGGATAGCATTTGAGTGCCTTGGGTATGTGAGCCGGTGAGTCCAGATGTTGCTGAAGCGCGTGCTGACTCTTGGAGATTTTGTCACACTCGTCGCAGTCGAATTCGTGTGCTGGAGAGCCTAAGTGCTGCTGAAGGGCCTGATGGCTGCTAAAATGGCGGTCGCAAGGGTCGCATCCGTAAGCCATCCCTAATGGTGTTTAAGCTGGCCAGGATGGGGAGTAGAGGAGTAAAACTATAAACTACGCATGTAGTTATAACAAGTAAAGTGGAGAGAACGTCAGTTGAAGAAGAAGCTTATAACGTGCAGGATTCACAGTGTATTCGCTTGGTTTGTAGACTCCAAGAAGACAGATCAAAGAGAAATATTATTATTACCCCACATGCCTCGCAAGCACGCACAGATTGTAGTTGCCACCCTCAAATGCAACAGAACCATACCAGGTTTCCCAAAACGTCCGCAAGGATTAGTCCTCCCCACTGAGCTAACAGCTAGCAGGAGATGGTACCCTCTGCTATGCAAGACGAATCCCTTTCCGTCAGCCGATGACTATCAGGACATGGCCACTGTCGTCGATGCTTTTAAGAGGAAGGTGGCGTGTTACAGGCCGTGTCTCCGCAATTATTTAGGTCGTTGGCTTCCGCATAGGTTTTTACACAGGTCGAAGGAGTTTCGCAAGTAAAGGTTTGCACATTTCGGCTTTTGATGTGACCGCAGGAGTAAAATGTCGTGGTTAAAGTGCACATCCTGAACCTTTGCTCAATAAGAGGTCATCTTATAGTAGTAGCTGCTGGACTTACCTTGCGTGTAATGCGTGCCGATTATGATAGCAACTGTGAAGCATCCAGCAGAAGGTGTTGTTGATAGTGATCCTGTTGCCTTGTGGCTACCCCGCATTGCCAACGCTTTGCATGTACGAATCTGTAGCAGGAAACCAAGATGCACATGTCTTGGCAACGAACATGATCGGAAGGCCAAATTTTCATCTCTGTTCAACTCCGTTGCTCACCAACACTGACGACTTTGCTTCCAGGTCTTAGCTAAGAAGCGACCCGTAGATCTTAATGGCCCTCGAGCTTTTTATTCCTCCCTGCATCCACAACCCGCGTCATTGTCTCCATCCACCACCACCTACCATGCCACTACGAATTCAGATACAAGGGCCGTTAGAGTCGATCCAGAAGCTTCTTCCGAAGACATCATGGCATGAGATTGTGCCTTTTCCGCAGCCAGGAGGGTTAGAGCTCGCGAGCCTGACACATCGGGCACTCTATGGCGAGGAGGGACTAGAGGCTAATGGCATTCCGGCTGTGCGAGATGAGTATTTGGCATGGGTAATGGAAGGAAAAAGACCATTGGAGTAAGTGGGCATTACTGATGACGTCGTATGCTGTTCTCGATAACTGACCGTTACCCATTGCTTTAGCTATATCGACTACTACGGTGTTACATTCGATCACCTTGTTCCTGCCGACGATCCAAACCCAGAAGTGCTAGCAATTAGCATTATTGAAGTGGATAATGACGGAGGAGCATTCGCCAGCAAAGTCCTCCCGTTTAAAATAGACCCGACAGAATACACAGGGAAGAAGGTCCTCGCAGTGCCGAGATGTTGTCAGGTCAAGAAAGGCACGCAGGATCGTCAGAGGTGGAATGCTTTGGTAGCTGAGAGGGATAGAGAGACTCAGACACGTTCATAAAAGCGTTGATACTATCTACAATACTTCTCAGGACGCTGCTGCGAAATGGGTGTCAAACACTTGGGTTAGACGATCTGGCCTTGACACAAAGACTGCTTGCTGATGACCATAACTCATCTATTGCGCTAAGAATGCTACGAACATTAATTGCGTTCTACTGTATAGTAATAGGTCGCGATGCCTACACAGGCACTCCTGCCTCAAACCCAATTGGGAATAAAGAAAAGATAAATTTCATTTTCTCGGTTTAGGAATCGATGAAGTGGTTGGCCGGCCCAGCTCAGAAAGGGCATGCTGGTATATTCACCTGAGCTGTAGTAATAGGGGAGTTTGAGATCCACCATCCCCATGCAGACTGGGACGTAGAGACCTTGAATCGAGCGAAGTCGGTAGTAGATTTCGCTCTCGCTCAAGAGCTGGTCTCGATCATGTTCCTTCATCCCCTTCGCAAGAAGCGTGTAACCATGTGAGGACAGCCTAATCTTAAAGATAGCACCGCGGTTACTTTCAAGGATCTTCTTAAGAATATCGATGTATTCCACTGCCCACGTATCCAGCTGTGCGGCCGCATCATGCCACAGTTGCCCTGGGACTTCAATTATGAGGGCGGCGAGAACGAAGGCGGAAATCTGGGAAACACTCGTCCTATCCATCAAATCCTCCTCTAAAGGTGGTCACGATTCAAGATCGTAGGAATTATCAGTAATTATGTGGCTACCTTTCCAAATGCGGCCGCGACGGCGTTTTTGTTGCATGTCGCAGGAGGGCATTTTGCATCTCGATAATCTTGGCGCACAACTTGAAGGAGACGTGACGCCTCAAATCTCAGGCCACCGGTGGAAGGGTACGGGCGGCCAAATCTATTCTGGCAGAATATTCACACTGGAAACATGGCAACTCCTGTGCTTCACTCCAAGCCAGAAATCCCACAACGCCCGCTGGGAAGCCTCAAAAAAAGCTTCAGGGACTCCCTTGTGGAAGCACGCGTGCATCGCGATCGCGACCAATTCATTGCCTCTATTCGTCACGAAGATGTCTGTTCCCTCGCAGCATCATATCACAACGGCGACGCCTGCAAATTCTTTAAGCCGCCAATCCGTGGCAGCTACAATATTTGTTACTTTGTGCAGTTTCACTCTCTAATTGAAGGAGCCGGCGACAGATGGGTGGTGCGCGTGCCTCTGGCTCCATGCCTTGCATTCGGTAGTAGGAGCAAGCTTGAGAGTGAGGTCGCTACAATGCAGTAAGTGTGTTTCTTTCTTTGCGACAATGAAGCGACACTAACAGCTTTTTAGGCTAATAGCTGAGAAGACGACGATTCCAATCCCTAAGATCCACGCCTACACCCTTAGCGACGACACTAAGCCATTGTCCTCATTCCTCATACTCCAATACATTGAAGGCCGGAAGCTCACCCATGCCGACCTGAAAAGGCTCTCGGACGAGCAACGTACAAGTTTGTACACCTCCCTCGCCGACGTTTATATTCAACTTCGACGGCTTGAGTTTCCCTCGATCGGCTGTCTGACGCAAGGGTTGGGTGGTTACAAGGTCTGCAAGAAAACCGTGACCATCGACTTGAATATGCAAGAGCTAGAAGGCCTGGCACCACGCGGCATCCAGAGCCGGTACTGTGGCAGCGGCACCACTCTTACTTCGGCCAACGACTATATTACAATGCTACTTGAGATCGCGGACAATGCTTTTGCTGGGGATCGCAGTCCTATCTCGCAGGAGGAGGGAGAGGATCGCCTCTACCATCTGCACATATTCCGCCAGTATGCCAATGGGTGGGCTAACAACAACCTTGAGCACGGCCCCTTCGTCCTTGTCCATGGGGATCTAGAGTTGTTCAACTTGCTCTTCGATGACAATATGAATATCGTCTCTGTTCTTGACTGGGAGTGGAGTCGAGTGGTTCCTTGCCAGTTCTTTAAGCCACCCTTATGGCTCAATAGTACCCCAATCGAGGATCTTTCCTATGGCTACCAATACAAGGATTTCCTTGCGTATTTCGACAAGTTTTTGGCCGTTCTGCGTGTCCTTGAGCAGGAAAAGTATGGGGACGAGATTTTGACAAATGAATGGGAGACAGGCAAACAGAAAAGTGGGTTCATGGTTGCTAATGCTTTGGAAAACTGGACCGCGATAGACTGGTTTGCGAATCGATGGATCAACTCGAGAGTTTATGGTGGGAAGGAAGACCTCAACCCGCGAATAAAGGAATTCATGCAAGCTGACCCTACTCGCCAATCATTCATCGAGAGGAGGGCCCTTGGAGTAGCTCCTTTAACATCGCAGCACAATCAACTAAACGAATCTTGTGACAAATTGTTGGATCATGGTGTTCCTTCGGCATCTGATTTCAAGAGGAATTATGGCTCCGTACAAGCATGCCTCACACGACTCTGGAAAACACTCATTCCATGTTATGCTCGACCCCTTCCATTAGCTATGGGGAGCCTCCTCCTCGTCGCTGGCGTGTCGCTCCTGTTTCGGAGGCGGCGTTAATTCAGTTCTGGTTTTCCTTCCTGCCAGATGCACATGTAACTACCTAAGCTGACTCGACAAGATCCTTGAGATTTTCCAATTCCTCGTCTACCTTCAATCTTTCCTCTTCCAGGCGGTCGATCGCCATGTCCAAGGCTTCCAGCAGATCATCGTTGGTGAGAGTCGACGTTTCTTTCCCTCGTTTCCTTAAGGCGGCGGTTGATGATGATAACATGATATCAGCTGTACCTCCGTCTTCCATCGCGTTACGGATTTCTGTCATCTTGTCCTTCTTTTCCTGGATTTTCTCCTGTAGACCATCCTTCCGTCTCTGAAGGCTCTTGAGCTCTTCAATACGGGCGCTAGTAATCTTAGTAGACATCTGGAAGAGTGGGACTTGTTAGAATGTAAATAATTGTACAAGGTACTGTGATGCTTGGGACATACCTTTCCTTCACGCTCGTGCGATGTAAAAACAGAAGATAAGGCGAAGATTTGTGTTATTAATTTGCTAGACAATAGCGATGTATTTTAGAACGCAAATTTCAACACATAGAGAGACCATGACTGTACCTCTAGCTCGTCCTGCATTGTGATGCGTTGGCAGACTCTCGGTCTTGGCATCGTATCGTGGCCTCCTCAGCCTGGGAGCGAAACTTTTTCGATCTCGGACTAGCGACGCAATGCTCCAGCACCAATGCAACCAACTACTCCATGCAGTATAAGCATTCGATATAGACCCTTTACTCGCGTAGAAGTGTGTTTATCGAAACGTTTTAGCTATTTTAGACCCACCTCGTTATTTGTCTATCTATTACTTATAGGTTTAATAACCCAGTCGTATAAGAGGCCGCCTTTAGTATACCAAGTTGTAAGATGATTCTTCTCTTAAACTACCAGAAACGGAGGGATACTCAACTTCGCTATTAACACAAACAATTGCTGTCGCCCGCTCCCGATTGCCTGGCTGAATTGCCTTGCCTCTGCCACGTCTATCTGCACAAGTGACGACCATCGCTGGAGAGATTATGCCCATTATAAAGCCCATCTCGGCGAAGTTATAGAAATCTGAGTTAACAATGCTATATTTCGCCCGTATATTCTCAACTGGTCGAAACCACGCACTAATAAGCTCAGGATCTTCGCATAAGGCTCTTTGAAAGTCATAAACGCGATTAAAACGCGTCTTTAACTCTGGTCGCCGTTGAATGAATCGATATGCCCAGTTCTTGCCGACAGGTAGTGCCCCTCGAGATTCGAGTAGGAGATTCGCCATATCTTCAACACTAGCTAGGCGGGGCGCAAATCCCCTCGAATCTAGATCGAGTATATGTCGAATAAATGCCTCCTCCTCTAAGTCGTTCAACTCATAACAATTGGCTTTACTTTCATGGCGATAAGTTCGGCCAGGCATTCTGTTAGAAAGTGTCTTATGCGGTACTTTGTAGATCTGTGCTATAGAGCGCTGGCTTAGTTTTTTAGATGACCGAATAGCCTCAATAGCTAGAACGATTCGCGCTTCTTAGGTTTGAATTTCCATGGTAAATGGTTGAAAAAACGCGTGTTGAAGTTTATAGGTAGTAGGGTAGGGAAAAATAGGCCACTCGGTGATATAGGCTACTCGGTAGTGAACCACGTTATGCTTATTTGTAGTTAACGTTTCCTAAATACGAATTTGATTAAATAGAGCTTCTATTATACTTGTTAGAAATATTGTTAAGGCTATACTACTTTTACTCAACCTTATATACGGGGCATATTTGCTACGCTATAAAAAGGCCTTAGAGCGTAAATCTTAAGCAAGTATAGAAAAAAGACATGTATTTCCTTTGGAAATGTTCTTAAAATGATTAAAACCAAAATATAGTGACAATTTGAATAAGAGATGTACTACTAAAGAGAAATAAGATGTTCGTACGATACTTCGGCTCGTAAGTTACGTAGACCTGTGTAGTAGAGAATAGGGGTTAGGTCCCCTGACGTGCGTGCTGCGTGATCGAGTAATAAAATACATAAGAATTAATAATACATGATTCCTACGATAATGAGTAAAGAAGAAGATAGTGCTCCCAGATAGTAATTTTAGCCCTACTTATCCGTACGTGCAAGGACCAAGGCTTAGGAATACCTTAACCCGATTAGGCGAGCCCTAAATATATCCTTATCCAGATTCCCCTACTACACCACCATAAGCGGATTTTTCAATTATACTCATAGATCTAGTCGGCCAAGGTATTAATACCCAACTCCTCTCTTCACCACTTGAGCAATGCAGTAGAGGAAGATACAGTATTAGGATGGTCAATACCCAAGACCCGGGTCCGTATTGCTACACATTTCTCCAGTTGTTCACGGGCCTCAGTACCTCGGCCTTGTTCTTTCCACGTAACGGCAAGATTGTTCATACCAGTCAGCGTGTCGGGATGCTCCGGGCCTAGCACCCTCTTTCTCGTCTCCATCACTTGCACAAACAGGTCTTCAGCCTCTTTCCAGCGTCCCTGATTCCGGTATGTCGAAGCCAAGTTGGCTATGCTGGTCAGCGTAGAGGGATGCTCCTGTCCCAACACCCTCTTTCTCGTCTCCATCACTTGCACGTCCAGGTCTTCA
>JAPZOX010001548.1:0-10631 GCA_037952655.1 Hymenoscyphus sp. LP001 | reverse complement strand
ACCCTTTCCCGCCCCCCCCCCCCCCCCCCCCCCCAAGAATTACAGACTGTTGCGACCCCGTGTGCTAGGCAATAGTTATTTTATCTTGCGCAACCTTTAATTAATACTTAGGTAGTCTTTGAATTAATCTCTGCGACAGACTATTTAACCCCATCGCAATCACCCCAATTCGAGCTCCCCGAGCTTCTGTGCGAAAATCGGGGTTGCGGTGTGTTCCCCGCGCCAGACTTATTTAGGCCACCGCCTTGGGCAGAAAATTATCCTTCGGCATTTTTTTATCAAGGCTTCATCCAACTTCGAGATCCCCAACCATCAGCAACCATGACAGATAAAACGGAGAAAGTCAAGAAGCGCAAGAGACAGGCAGATGGATCCTCAAAACCGAGTAAGAGGGTCGCAATTGAAGAGGACAAGCAGATCAAGATCGCTCTGCAAGAGACAGAAAAATGGGCACCTGTAGTGGGTAAGTTTGCAGGAGCAACCATCCTACCTCTGTGATGCTTGTAATGCTATTTTTGAACATTTTCTGATATATGCAGCTTCCTCCCGCGGCCTTGCTATCCCCAATTCCATTTCTCTACAACCATTCACACAGAAGCGCAAGAACGTAGCTTCGGATCCGAGAAAAACCACCATTTCGAACACAGAACTCCTACTCCAGTCCTCAGCACATCATAAACTCGATTACACAGCGCGGGAAGAGAGCTCGGATGGACCAGACGCTCTTTTGAAACATTATGTGGGAATTTACGATCCGGAGACGGGCAAACTGAAAGTTATGGAGGCACGCAAGATGGCAGTACGTGGGTCCGTAAGGTCACACCAGGTTGCAGTCCAAGAACTCGATGTCGAGATAGTAAGTCATAGTCAGCGGAAACCTACAGCGTCAATGTTAACAAAGGACTCCAGAAATACAGGGATCAGAGAAACCAACTTGGGCAAACTTTTGGTACGAAAAAGTCAAAGAAATCGATTGCCTCCTTCACCGAAAACGCCATCAATCCTGGACACTCGAGAGTCGCTGGTGGTGCAACTACAAAAATGGGTTCTGGTGACAAGGCCATTCTTGAAAACATTGGAAGCATCACAGCCACCATGGCAACTAAAGAAGAACTCGCAGAAGGAAGTGAGGGCAATAAACCTCGACCAAAGCCCAACCTCGAAGCAAAGGATGTCAAAGATGTTTATACGGTTGGAGGGCTCATCGGCGAGAACACCCTGGGACTTGTACCCGTGAAACAATGGCTCGACAAAAAGACAGCAAAGGAGCCTATCACCAGTAATTATCGATATGTTTCCTCCCGGTTCGGTAACTTGGGAGTGGATATCGTAAAGCTCAAGATTCTCCGGTATATACTGTTTTTGGTAGAAACATTGGACAAGTCGATACTCAAGAGAGATGAAAGGAAGCTACCAAAACATGACGAGGTAGCATCAATCCTTGATGACATGCCCAGACCGGTTTGGGAAGACTTCAAGACCAGATTTACGACCAGCGGAGTGATTAGCAAGTTCCAGTTTGACCTCATAGTCACGCACATTTGCGCCTTGGCTTGCATATTGGACAACTACGACGTGAGCATGTTTGATTTGCAGGAGGACTTGAAATTGGATGTGAAGAAGATGTCGCAGTATTTCCAGGAGATTGGAGCAAAGATTGTGAGCGTGGGTGTTGCTGAAGTGAAGAAATTCGGCCTCAACAAGGCTGCTGCTGCACAGCGGAAGGTTGCAAAATTGAGGATACCTCTTGTGTTTCCCAAGGTGGCATTTACGAGGAAAGTTCGATAGATTGTTATTAGAGTTGCTTTGGAATATTTGCAAGATGCAAAAAATAATACCCTTTACTATCAACTCGAATATGTCAAGACTCTTCAGTCACTTTTGCGAGCCTTTTTTTCTTTTCTCCGAGAATTTGTATATTGATTTACTCATGTTAGCGAGCGATCTTTTCTTTTTTCAATTTCTATCTCCTTCGAATGCTATGAATTATTCCGGGCAAGTTTGAGTTTCTATGACAAACTTGTTGGTCCCGAATCTTTCCTCATTCTCGGTCGGTGCTTAGTTCTAGGTCCTGGGTCGCATTTTGTTGATTTTTACAGGAATTTAAAGAGTTTTTTTTATATGCCAGGCTAACCAACCTGTGCTGGCGGTGTTCTATAATTGGGTCATGATATCATGAGTTTTTCGAATATCAACTAGGGGCTCGCATGCGGCGGATGGATGGTGTGTTTCGGATTGGTCTGGAAAGCTTGAGGAGGGAGGAGAAATGATGCGGAGAAATTGGAGCTTTTTTTTTCTGGGGTGTCCTGGTTCCGTACATCGATGGGATAAGATGGATGGAGGTTTCAGCAATTTAAATGTTCAAGGAATATGATTCTTCCTCTAAAATTAGAACATTCATGATTCTGGTTCTTGAAGAGCAATCATTCCCTTCATTTTTTCCCCTGTGATTGTCTCCGGATTAAGCGGAACAGATTCTCAAACTAGATCGCCAAGCCTCAATCACACGCATCTACCCGCAGACAAGCCTCCAGCAAAGACCCTGAAGGATCGGCAGAATGGCAACCAGAAATGATGCTGCCAAGTCCTTGAAGTTGCGAAAAACACAGCCTTACGAGAGACGTTGAGAATTGCGTGGACCTTTGGAAGAAGAACAGCCTCATTTTCTGCTGGGCAAACTTGGGGCAATCTTTTGGGGCAATTGGTTACTCGCTTGAGTTATGCAACCTTTGCAGATGTTAATCATACGATAACAAACTGCTCAGCTGAGCCGGCGTCTCTTTGCCGAATCAGCAGGAGGAAGTTTGATACTTTGAAAACAACCAATCCTGTGTATCTAAGAGGAAGCCCCGTGCGAACCCCGTCACACGAGGCCGAGGGGCGCATTGGTCCCAACCCCCTCATGATATGTAGGGATGGCGGTGGAGCTTTGGAGACACGCGGTTGGCCGTGCTGCGCAGTCAGTGAATGGGTTTGGTGGTGCGAAACTCTTCCGCGTACTCGTACTGACTGTGCCGATTAACCTGGACTCGATCGCATAAAGACCTGCCCCTTCTCCTTCTCTTGACCGTCTTCTCACCTCTTCAACAAGCACAACTCGAACTGAAAACGTTTACTTGCTCAACCTCTTCAACCCCACCACGATCATCGACCTAATACCCCTCTCAACTCTCTAATAATTTTACAAACCCAACTATCAAAATGCCTGCTCAAGAGACCCAACAACCCCAGGCTCAAGCCCAACAAATGGAGCTTCCAACTATGGAAAATGGAACCACCGTTACCACTCAACAACCAGTTCGTCTTCCTCCCCTCAACCCCTCAAAATGCGAACAAGGAATCATACTAACATCCTCCCAGCGTCCCGCCGACCAAATGACAGTTGAGCCCGTCAGCATGCGCGGAGGTGGAGGTGGAGGTCTCTGCTGTGGACTGTAAGACAACCCCTCTTTTCCTTCCCCTCCTCTATTACTCATTTCCTTCCGCCACCAAAATCAAACTAATCCTCACTCCAACAGATGCGCAGGACTCGCCTGCTTCGAATGTCTCGAGTGCTGTTGTTAAACGCCTACCCACCCAACACACGAACGAACACGACAGACAACTAGATAATATTTGGTGTGATGGCTGGTGGAAGGATTATACCCCGGGATGAAAAGCGCTTTTGTCACGTCATGGACACGGGGTTTTATTTGAATCTTTTTTGATTACGATGCGATGGCGTACAAGTTTCTTGCCTGGCTTTCTGGGTACGGAGACGTTGACTGGTTGGTTAGATAATGGTGTTTTTTTGGGGGAGGGGAAGAATATATTCGATGAACTTTTATCTGAGATTTGTTTGTTCTTGTTGCTATGTGACTCTTGGGGGGATGGGGAAGGGTGAGGGGGCTGGCTGGTGGAGGTAGTTCCTCCTAGGCTTTTTGCTTCTCCTCGACTCGGTGTTGGGGGGGGGGGGTTTCTGATCAAGTCTACTTTTTGTTGGATATTTTCCTCGTGTTAATTTTCTGGTTTGCTTTTGGGCTGGTTCATTAAATGAAACTTGGTTTTTTGAGTTTACAACTCTGTTTCGTTCCGGTCATTTCTCTCGGTATTTTCTTCTTCAAATCATTTCAGACAAGCAGAGCTCTTTGTTTTTGGAGAAGGCCTGGGTATAGAAAGATGTAGTTTCGAAACACTTCTATTATCTTTATTACCACGTAAGAGGTTCGGCTATTGCACTCGGCACCCTTCTATATCATTGTCTGTTGTCTAAGAAGGCTTGGGAGAATGACAACTTGGGTTCTTGATTCTTCTAACTGTCTGAAAGAATCCTTTTAGGCTCCTTCGAACAATCCTTAGTAAAGCCGGTATGCTGAGAGGAATGACTGAATCTTCAAAATCTTGGGGCTTTGCTCGCCCACTTTTTAAGATATAAATCTACTATCGATGGAATACCAGAGGACTAGTAGCGAAATCGGAGTTTGACAGAAGATATGTTTGCTTTTTTTTTGTCTCACTCGCAGTTTTATGCGATTGGTTAGCTTTTTTGGGGTGTAGCACGTGAGGTATTGATTGCGTAGACACTCGCTGGGTGAGATTTTAGCCTTGTTAATCTTTTGCACAACAAATACCGCTTGGCCATATCAGCATATCTTTGTGATAGCAGTATCTGCATAACTGGGATTGTACTCTACAAGATATGGACTCTTTCGACTTCGATGATTGGGGGAGGGCTCACGGAGCGGGAAATGAAAGGGCTTGAAGAGAGGAAGCGAGAAATTGAGGAGCTCGAAGAGCAGGAACGAGAAACAGAGAAGCTTAAAGAGAGAAAATAAGAAACTAAAGAGATAAAACAGAACGTAGAAAGGCTGTCGAATTTCAAGATGCAAGAGAAAGAGGGGGAATACAAATACGAGCGGCTCCCGTCTGTCAATCACTTCAGACTCCTTAGGTTACCTCTGGGAAGGACGGCAACCCCGCTCAGTGCTATCTGGTCACATTTGAAATCGATGATGAAAGCCGCCTAGCTTACAGATCAGTCCCATATACCTGGGAAATCGTAAATCGTATCGAACAATATACATCGGTAATAAGAAGCTGGCTGTTCGTAAAAACCCACATCCTCTTTTGGGCTGCATTCGAAGCAATGTAAGCGATTGTTGGTTTTGGATTGATGCTATTTGCATCGATCAAAATTGCGATGCGGAGCGCAATGATCAGGTCAAGCTTATGGGCACTATTTACTCGAAAGCCAACATAGTTCTGGCATGGATTGGGAAAGATGATCGGAAGATTGTGTACGCTTTTTGTGCCATTGAGGCTGCGGTGGAAAGCTGGTGTGGCACAACATTTTCAATCCATATGGCCACGGGAACTCAGATGGGGTTGGGGGCATCAGTGGTACTGTGTCACAAAATTCTCACAACTACGAATTTGGTCGAGAAGATGGATCATACAAGGGATTATTCTTGCACGAAGTGTTGTCCTGAAGGCTGGTCAGGCGGAATGAACAATGGAACATGTCGAGGACTTTTTTGGACAACTCACAAAAAATCCATATCCAGAGGACGACAAAAAACTGGGAGGGGAATTATTCGAAGCTGCGGAAGAGCAAAGTAGCACTCCTTACACTTCACCGTCTTGGTTTACATACTAAGGGAAGCTCTCCATCCACTTTGTTCGCGTTGATGTTACGGTATGAAGGATTCAACTGCCAGGAGCCCGGCGGTAACGTTTATACAACCTTATTGCACCACACAGACAATTTCTTGAGGTCAATTACAGCCAAACGCCCGTGGAACGATATTGTACAATTTTATGTTCCATAAATAAGTACGAACCTCGAGAATTGGAGCTTATGAGAATTTCACAGCTGCTACGCGAACAGCTTTGCTTTGATAGCCTTCCGGTAATCGACAGACACTACAGCATGAGACTAGTCCTTAACGGCCTCCAATTATAGCTGCTGCCATGGACTGCGGCGAAGCAATACCCCGTGCAGAGGTAGCAGGTTCTTGTGCTTAGGAGGCAAGTCACGCCATTACGTACAACCCCCAGACTATCTTTACGCCAGACACAGTCGGGCTGGGAGCTTCTGTCAAGTAAGTATGGAAATCTTCCGGAGTGAAAGCATCCCAGGTGGTGGTTTAGTAAGCCCACAGGACTTGTCCTGCTTCAGTCTTCCATACACGAAGTCGATTGGCCTAGCAACAATTGAAGTCAAAGGGGGGTCGCATTTGGTATTTCAAGGACATAAAACTGAGATTCTTGGTTCGATATCCAAATACGCAGAGGACAAATCTTGCGAAATAGTCGGAAGAGCTTTAATCTTTCCAGAAACATGTCGACTGGATGTTAATTTCTTGAAAAATCTCAGTCCAAACACCTCGCTTCCACAACGACATATCGCCATGACTTGTTTTGACATCTTCAAGATGACTTTCTGGGCAACTTCAACTGGTTAGGAAAAGCCCCCTTTCATTGAAAATGGTCTTGAAGGCACACACCCGACTCATTTATAGTTTCATTATGTGTACTCTCATCTTAGGCGTTTGTTCAAATTCATAGTAAAGTGGGAGTGGGCAGGGACAGTTCCTCTCGTCATTTTTGTGCTGGAAGGTTTGTGAATTCTCTTTATTCTGGTTTCCGCTGCTATGTACCGTTATCCCCTTTTACTATCGAGAAAAATCTACTGTCGAAAGATGTTGATAGAAAATAAATCAAGCTTATCTTTATCCAGTCAAGCTTTCGAGATTCTCAAACATGACGCATGTGATTCCAAACCACTTCTTTGAGGCCACTCGCGCTTGGTTAGTTTCTGGAACCTTGAGACCTGAACCATTTGTAAGTCCAGTAAATTATCCCTGTAGTATATTGAGAGCATGAAATAACACCATATAATGCTATGGTTCACATACATGCCTGTTTAGGGACAACTTCACATACAAAAGGAAAGGCTTACAGAACTGAAAGTTCTCGATAGTAATAATTTCCTGGTTTCTAAAGCCACTCCACCAAAAGTGAGATCACCGGTTCCACGGGGTTATTTATAGGAGAAATGGGCATTGTTCTCCGATCTACATGTGTAAGCATTGTGCTAAATAGTTAGAAGAAGTTGATTCAATTCTCTAAAACGGGTTAGAAAAATCAGAAACCCCATTTCTTAATTCTCCTAGACCCTTTCGAAGAATAGCTATGGTTGTCTGAGAGTATCGCGCATAACATGGTAGGATAGTGCCGGAGAGGCAACGACCGATGTTCTTAGTTATAACAAGCCAAGCCAAGCCAATACCAGGTTGGACTATACTTTAGATGCGAACTCATTATCATAAATTGCAAGGCAGACTTGAGCTCATACTCGAAGTTCGAAAGGTCCAGGGGATCGGGATATCGAGACTTTATGGTGATAGCATGGGTAAGTTATCTTCCATGGCACTTTCACATTCTGTATATGCAACAGGATGACGACTTTTACTCATTGCTTTTCATTATCATATTATCTAACACAAATGATGCGTCGCAATCAGCGATGATATTCATTCTCAAAGCTCCCAATTTTGACTCCTCCGGAAACTGGATCTTCATATGAAGTATCACTAGCCGATTGTACATAGTTCTCATCACCCGAAAGTGCCGGATGATCGGATTGCTTATTGAGTATTTGCAATCGGGTTTCAGCTGGCTGTAGAGGTTGCTCATCAGCTGTCTCCGTGTCTCAACCTAGATTGGCCAGAGGATCTGATCCTCAACTTATGTGCTGTCCCTTGTAAGAAATATGTCGGATCAGTCTTCATTGTTGACAAAGGATTCCTGGCGATGTGAGTTTTTGGTGACCGGTTTCTGCTTTTCTCGTGACTTTGGACTTGATGGCTGGCTTGTAGAATTGAGTTTCTTGATAATCCGCGTTCGTCCCATTTCAAGATCAAAGTTATGCGGCGTTGACTCGGTGGACTCGTTACCATTGCCGCTCGTGGTCTGACGTCCATACGGACATTATATGCTTGGGCGGTTGAATTGGCATTCTGGCTGATGGGGAATGAAGAGTCAAACGTATGATGACTCTGGGACAGTGCTCGGGATTCAAATCCTACGTCCATCCGGACATGTGTTTGTGAAAGCATGTTGCTGGTTTCGCTTTTATCCCAACTACAAAATCAGCTCCATTGTGATGTTCATTCCCCTTTAATTGCTGGATCCAGTTCTGTTTCCCCTAAGTATTACTAGAGCACGAGAATCCTGCCCATCTTCGGCGTCGATGGCATCCTTTTAGTGCATAGTTTAGTTGTTAATGCTTTGAAATTTACGTGCTAGCGGAACTTGGGAAGCAGATCCAGAGCCGGGCTTGTAGACAGTCTGCGATGACTCCTGGAGTCGCCTTGGTAGCTCGTTAGGTGGCCGGAATAACTGAGCACTATGTACTGTAACCAGAGCGGGGTTCAATGGTATGTTGAAATGAACTATTCGGTTGAGCCTTCCGTGTTTGGCCGAAACTGGACTTGTGGCCGATCATAATGATAAACCTAATTATCGTGACCATATCTAGAGCTAGGCTCTGGCGGTGGTCGATATAGGGAGCGATGAGGATCAGATTCCAACCGAGGAGAAAACTGTGGCCGGGAAGACTGGTATCGAGCTGGCTGACGAGGCTCTTGGCGAATGTCTGGTGGGTAGCCTTCCTGAGAATCAAGTAGCCGGCGACTTGGGCGATCGTAAGCACCGTAGTCATCCTCAATAGGATAACGAGGCATCATGGGTAGTTGGGTATGGCTTGGCCCAAAGGAAGTCTGAGGAAGTGGCCGGTACTGATCTCGGGGATCGGGGGCGACTTAATTGCGAGATTGCTGATCACTGTAAGACACCAAGTTCGAAACCGATGAGTGTTGAGACAAGGTCGGAGGATAACGATCGTAACTTTGTTGTTGTGGCCGCTCTGGCTCGAGGCGCGGCAATCTGCCATGCTCTCGATAGGATTGGCTTTGACTGTACGAGGTTGGCGCATCCCGTTCGCGGCCGTAACTTTCAAACCCAAGACGCGACAATCTGTCATGTTCTCGAGCTGCTGGTCGTTGGCTTTGAGATGGTTGTCGTGAGGCGATGAAGTCCCGAGCGCGGCGCTCACCGACTGAAATGTGATAATTAGCTCATGTCTCAAAGTTTGAATTGCTTACACTTACAGCACGATTTTGCCATGGAAAATTCAGCATCCTCTTGAATGAAATCAGAAGCTCTAGGATGATTCCCATATTGACGGCCTAATTGAAGTTCTATTTGGTCATAGTGGGCCGTGAAGGGGTCTGTCGGGTTCATAGGGCCTGGGATCGTATTTTCCCTAATGGCCAAATCGAAAAGGTCGTTCATGACTGACCGATAGTTCATATGGCCGGAAAGGTGAGCTGGCGGATACGCCATTTTGTTCGCCATGTAGAAGTGTGTGAAGAAGTGCGTCAAGGTAGACGTGCGCGGTGTTGTGTTTGATGTTGATTGAAGATCGACTTGCGAACAGTTTTGATATTGGAAATAGATTGAGCTGGGGTTTGGCGCTAAAGTTAGAGTGTGTTCTGGCCGTGGCTGGAAAGCCCTATGGTCAAATTCAAGAAGTAAAACATGATGTTTCTCACTTGAACATCTTGGCTACTCGGGATTTTCTAAGTAATCCTTTCCAATCGGCGTATGATGACACTCCCCCCCCCACAATTCTTTTTGAATACATTGCTCTCTGAGTTTCTTTAAATATTGTATTGAGGCTTTTTTCTTGCAGAGATTTTAATATAGCTATTTCCTCCTGCCAAGACCAGCCCAAATAAATGAATATCCAACCTGACAACCAGCGAACCTTTCTTCGAGTCATTGTGTTAACTAACTCCCTAATACTATACCGTGGTGTACTTCTCCAAACTCCGTATAAAATGGCTTCAAAAATGTATAAAGCTTCTACTACTTTGGCATAGGAAGTGTAAAGCAAGGATACGAAAAAAGTTATACTTACAAATTCTTGAAAACTTAATTGGTTCGCTTCTGAGTTGTAGTCACCATAAGATCATTCAAAAGTTTTTATTTCTCTGAACGTCTAAGAGAATGGAAGTTAGGAAAATAATTTACGGCAATAAAAATCCTTGGGACAAATATACAAAAACTATATATTCACTCCAACTAATGTTGAATAAATACACTATCCAAACCAACTAGAGTAAAATAAAAACCCAAACAGACCGACGATTATTATAGCCTTTGCGCAAGTGTTCCTCGATATCCTCTCTCCTAAACACCGCTGGTAATGGGAAAGGTATGGGAATGGATGCGGTCGTTCAGGGAGAAGGTGGACCGTACCCGTGTCACCCTATACATGCGGATATCGTTGCAAAACCCTCTTGGGATATTTAAGCAATGGATTAATAGCTTTGGGAACTAATAGCATAATCTCACTCCTTGTGGTGTCAAAGAGGCCATTTAAACCCGATAGAGGTAATGGAGGTGGTTACTCCCTGTATCTATCTACTACTATAATGCCAACATCATAATTGTAAGCATAAGATCCCCCCCATTTGTTTTACAGTGAGTTGCGAATTAAGCTTCCTTTTTGACACTTTTTTTGTAAACTGTGCTTTTTTCTTCCTAGGTTTTTTCCTTATTTATTTTAGAAAACAGAAAACTAA
>JAPZOX010001547.1:0-10632 GCA_037952655.1 Hymenoscyphus sp. LP001 | reverse complement strand
CGGATCCTAGTAGCTAACTATATAGCGGAATTACTAGTTAATCTAAGAAGATAAGTAGATACTCAGCTAGGGGATTTTCAGCTTGAAAATAGACTACTTCTCTACTAAGGACGACTGGTGGTTCCTACCTAAGATACTCTAGTAGCAGATCTAATTAAGGAAGCTTACGACTAAATCTCCTCTATATACCCTAGTAAAGCAAAGATAACACGTATCCTTACTTAGAAATACTATTAGAAAGGACTTGCCTAGGATATAGCGTAGTATATTCGTAATTACTACGCTTATAAGCAAGCCTATGTTCCTCGAGACCGTACGCTAGGATTCCTCTACCTACTACTAGTCCTAGACCGCTCTTAGTAACACGTTACTATGGATTTCAAGTTATTCCTAAAAGACAAGTTCAGCTATAACATAGCCTACGTAGTAATTAACCGCCTAAGTAAGCAAAGCATCTCTGTTCCTTACTATAAGATAACTACTGCCTAGGACATAGCCTAGTTATACGTGTTATATATCTACAGACATCGTAGAGCGCTATAGACAATTATATCAGATAGAGGACCTTAATTCGTCTCTAATTTCTAGAACGAGTTCTACTGTATACTAGGTATCTAGATTAAGCTATCTATAGCTTTCTACTCTTAAACAGATAGATAGACAGAGATTATAAATTAGTACTTAGACTAGCGCTTACGTTCTTTCGTTAATTACTATTAGAACAACTAGTCTAAGCTCTTACCTATCATAGACTACGCTTAGCTAACGTTACTCTATAAGAGTATTAGAATGTCGCTATTTAAGCTCTTAAATACCTACTCTCTATATACCTCGTTTAACTAGAACAAGCTAGACGTAGCAATAGTAAAAGAGAAGCTAAATCAGGAAGAGGTATAAAGAGTGGTTAGAAAGCTTCAAAAAGCGTAGGAAGCGGCTCGTACGATTATAAAGGAAGTATAGGATAAGAAGCGAAGAGATATTAACCTCTACCGACGAGAAGTAGACTTCAACGTAGGAGATAAGGTCTAGGTATTAATAAGGAATTAGAAGACAGAGCGTCCTAGCTATAAGCTAGACTACTAAATAGCAGGTCTATATAAGGTTATTTAGAAAGTAGGACACTTCTACAAGGTTAAGTTACTAGCCTCTATAAAGATATACCCTATGTTCTTAATAGACCGCCTATGAAAAGCTTCGGACAACCCCCTACTAAGACAAGTAAACGAACCACCTCTACCTATATAAATTACAGACGACGAGGAGTAGGAAGTAGAAGATATAGTTATAGTAAAAAAGATAAGAAATATACTATATTATAAGACTAAATAGGTAGGACACGACGAGGATCTAGAGTAGTATCCTACTTCTAACTTTAAGTATTCTCTATATAAGCTAAGAAGCTTCTATTTAGCGTACCCTATGTAACCAGGTCCCCCGCGTCGCTTAGATAATTAGATTAAGGCGTACGAAGATAGGTCAGATTTATATAAAGATCTAGACAATAGTATAGACGCTTCTATAAGCTTGAGAGCAAGCTTCTTTTTAAAGAGGGGGGTAATATAACGGTTCTTACCGCTACTATACTTTAGACTAGCCCTTGACTAGAACTCGCTAAGCAGATATACTTAGCATACCTCCTATATTTAAAGAGCTTCCAGCTCCTAAGCTTCTGTCCTTTCTTCTCTTCTCTCCTTAGCTTAGAATCTTCGTATAGACAGTTCCACAGTGTTAATCACACTATTCGTAATACCTGACGTAGTCGTGCTCTTACGCGGTCTATTAGCTATACGTGTTGTTATAATATAGTCCTGTCTATTTACTCTTCTTATTTAGTATCTCTCTCTAGACCTATACGTTAGATCTAAGAGGTATATCCTTTAGATGATTTAATAGTCTATTATAAGTATTAAGAGCGTTGTTAACTTGTCTCTTAACGCGGTACTTCGTAACTTCTTAAGAAGCTCGCTTAACTATATTAGCTTGTCTAATATTATTAGAAGAAGAGGCGTCCTATTAAGTTATTCGAGAGTAAGCTCTAAATACTAGTATAGTAGGAACTAATCTATTCGGTCTAGCTATGTCGTTAATAGCCTTGAATACTATCTAAAGAGCTGTCTCTTTTATAAGATCTAGATAGTCTTTATATATTACTTAATATACTCGTTATACTAGTCTATAGTATTATTCGACGATTCTAACCGATTAGTATACTTCTACTAGAATACTTTCTACTGTACTTCCTACGGCTCTTACGTATTCGTTGAATTCCTTACTTACGAAGTTAGTTCTAGTATCCGTAGTAATAATATCCGGAGGTTCTAAATAGACGTCTATCTAGTATTCCTTTAACTTGTCCTAGACGTGCTTTGCCTTTATAGTCTTTAACTATCTACTAGCTTAAAAGCGAGTAGCTTCGTCTATAATATATAGAACTGCTTCTTCGTCTATAAAGAATATATTAACGTATATCTAAAAGTTAAATACGACATCATCGTATAAAGTATATTAAAAGCGTCTTAGAGACTTTCTATACTTCTAACATAGCTTATAGTACTTTGTAAGATACTATAGAATGTCGATATTAACGTCGTAGCTAGTATACTCGAGAAGTGTCTATAATTTTAGTATAGATAGATGTCTAAATCGCTTATATAAACGGCGTAACTCTTGCTCGCTTAAAAGACAAGGGAACTCTTGAATTATAGTAGATAAAGTATTATCCTATATTATAAAAGGATGACCGAATCGTTGTATAACTAAGACTTCGTATCTATTACTTATTATAAGAGTGTTGCTAAGGTTATTAAATATAACTCCTAGCGTATCTATGTTATTAAAGCAAAGTAGGAATAGCGTGTCTATATATAGTACGTAGAATTCGATTAAACTAATTAGTATATCTACGAATATTAAGCTAATTAAAGTGCCTATTCTAACGTCGAATTTAATATTAATCTTCTAGCTATTATAAATAGAGGTCTTTTTAATAGTATTAAATATAAGATACTAGTCGTAACCGATAATAGACTTCTTTATAGCTTCTATATTAATTATAATACTAAAGAACTTATTATAGTAATATCTCTTAGTACTAGAAACTAAAGTTAAGATTTCCCTATATAGAAGTAGTAGTAATCTACTACTAGCGTGTTCGTAAGCGGAACTAGTTAAGTTATTTATAATATATTAAGCTTCTAAGATAATAATCTCTCTATACTTAATAATATAATTCTCGATAATATCGTCTATATCGTCTTTAAGAATTATTATAGCGATCTCTTCAGATATATTCTTATCTAGTTTAGTACCTTCGTATCTTATAAGATACTATTCGTATCTATAATAAGAGAGTGGCTTTTTATATCTCTTAGTATATCTAGACTTCTACTTATTCTCTTATTTATCTTAACTTAGCTTAGAGTAATTCGTAGACTAATAATTAGGTTTTATATATATTCTATACTTTAAATCAGGTAAGGTATTTACTAGTTAAGTATTTGTATTTAACGTACTTAGCGTAGACCGATTTACAGATCTACGAAATCCTCTACGGAAGTTATTCTCTTTTAATCTTATATTTGTTTATAATATTCGGTTTATAAGATTTATATTAGTATTATTATCTTTCTTATTATCTTTAGCTATAAATGCTTCTACTTTTAGATATAGGTTCTACTATATACTAAGTACCGATTTAATAGAATAAGTTACTAGCGAAAGCTTTAGCTTCTTTAGTAGTTTTAATACTATATAAGATGTCTCTTCGTATCTGTAATAAGCTAGAAGAAGCTTATTAGCGAATTCCTCTTCCTTATATATATGTTTTAGAAGTCTATACTTAATCTATTATAGTCTTTTATATATCTTTTCAAAGACCTTAAGAATAGGCTTATCTAGATACTTTCTCTTATATTCCTTAAGCGTAGTATTATTCTATTCTATTAAGGTATTCTAGATATAATTAAGGTCTTAGTATTACTTCTTAAATTTACTACAAAGTACTTTAAAAGTGAGTTCGTTAATAATATTAATAACTTCTATATAATAAAATTCCTAGGCGTCTCTCTTAAGTATTATAGAAAAAGCCTTTTTATACGCCTTCTTTTAAAGTCTACATAGCTGGTATTTATCTATAAATACTACTAGCTTAAGATTGAGATTCTCTCTCTAGCCTTTAAACTTAATATCGTTAGATATATATACTCTTATAAGGTTTCTAAGAGCGTATTAATCTCCTTTCCTCTTTTATCTTTCGTTAATATCTCTATCTTCTCTATTACTTCTATTATCTCTATTATCGTCTAAATCGCCCTCTTCGTTATTATCTAGATTCTTATAGTCTAATTCGTTAGAAGAGCTTTTAAAGAAAGAAGAAGAAGAATCGTTAGAAGATTCTAGGTTATACTTTAACGATTTACTCTTCTTCTTTTCTCGCTTAGCTCTCTTAAGTACCTCTAAAAGTAACTTCTTTATTATTAATTTATTACTTAATTTAGAAGAGGTCTTAGAAGAGGTCTTAGATAGTATCGATTTAGATATTATCTTAGAAGCTAGAGTTGCTAGTGCCTTCTTTGCTAGTGTCTTTAAAGACTTTAATAGTATTACTAGAAGGACTAATTTACTTATCTTTCTTAACTTACTAGGTAATAGTATAATAGTATCTCCTTTGTTAATAAATTCTTTAATATTTAGAGGATTCTTATAAGGATTCTTTAAGCGCTATCTTAATTCCTTAGATAGAACTTCTCTCTTAGACTTAATCTTCTTAAGTTTCTTATAAGGTACTAGCGTCTTCTCCTCCTCTATTAAGGTATTATATAAAGCCTATACTACTCTACTACTTTCTCTTTTATAAAGATCTTCTATATATATACCTCTTAATTAGAGAGTTCTTTAAAGACTGCTAGTATATTAAGTAGATATAATTATCTTAAAGTGTTTAAGGTTCTATCCTTCAAAGTCTTCTTAAAAAGCCTTCTACAAAGCAGTGTTATATTCCTTTCCTACTTAGTATTCGTCTATATAATCTCGTATATAAGCGTTAAGAGTATCGCTGTCTACGGTTTCTAAATCAAGCTTCTAATAGCCTTCTTCTATTCCGGTTCCTTTGGTTACTATAGTATTATTAGGTATTAATAGTAGTATAATCCTAGTACTAAACGTAATCGGGATAGGAAAGGTCTAACAATCGTACTTCCTAGGATACTTTATAGAATCCTACTATAAAAGGTCGAATAGCTTAAATAATAGCTAGTAGTCGACTTTCTTAAAGGTTCGAGGTAGTGTTTTAGGTAACTAGATTCCTTCTACTTCTTTTTAGTAAATCAGAGGTATAAGTGATTTACTTAATAAGTTAATATAAGTGAATCTATAAGACTTAGTTTATAAGTAAATATAAAGGAGTTAAAGTAATAAGCGATTCTAAGTCTGTAATCTTAATATAAGGTAGATTCGTCTTAAAGGTTATACGTTATATAAATCCTAGAGCGAAGTATAGAATAGTATACTTATATAATCAAATCTAAACAAGGTTAGAGGATTATACGTAGTAGTAGGCTACAGCGTATAACAGTACTACTCTCAACGTTCAGTTAGCTAAAGACACTTAACTATAGTAAGTATAAGTAAGCTTATAACTAAGTAATCTAATCTACGTATAACACTAATCAGTATTAGTATAACTTAGTTATAAATCTGTCTAGTTATATATACGTATTATATTCTCTATAACTATTCTAGGTACTCGAAGTACGACTATTTATGCTTGTGCTAGCGTGGTACTAGCGTGCTAGTCACGTGGATAGATATAAGTCAGAGGCTTATTCACCTATATAACAATAGTATTCTAACTAAATAATTAAGTAACTTACTAACTAATCTTACTACTAACCTTATCTATATAATTCTTACTTTTATTACTTTTATCTATACTTTTATCTATACTTTTATCTATATTTTTGTCTATTATTTCTACTCTTTTATCTATTACTTTTACCTCTTTTATTACTTAAGATACTACTAAATTCTTCCTAAAAGAAGTCTAAGAGAGCTAAGAAGTCTAAAAAGGACCTTCCTACTCTTGAATCCTCAAGTTTACTAGATAACACTTAGGTCTCTCTATTATCTGCCTAATCTACTCCTACCTAATTATAGCGTAAGAAGAATTATACTTAGAGTAAAGATAACGTATTCTCTCTATTAGAGTTCGTCCGAGATTAAAGAGCTAGAGGAGAAGTAAGTGATACTACTCTTACTCTATCTATATTTAAGATATAGGCTAGTATATATAGAGATCCTCTCAAAGATAGCCGAATAGCTTAAGTTAAATACGGTAATTTAAGAGAGGAATATAAGAGTGTATACTAGGTTATAAATGCCTTAGGCTTTGGATAGGATCCGGATAGATGTGTTATTACTATAGAAGAGTTAGTTTAGTTTTCTTATCTTACGGTAAGTCTCTATTCCTAATTAATTAATTAATTAGTACTAATTTACTTCTAGAAAAACCCTAAGTTAAAGAAGTGGAAGAAGAAGAGCTTTCTATAGTATACTCTTATATATAAGATATATAGCGATCGATTAGCTATAGGTAAATATAGCTATTCTAAGAGCTAAAACAACGATTTAGAGACCTCTTCTTCTTCTAACGAATTAGACGACGAGTCTCTCTATATAAGTACCGATACTACGGATCCTAACGTATAAGATCTCTCTATTCTTAAATAAGCTAGAATTCCAGTTAATCCTACTCTTACTTTTACTAAGAATATTAGTCACTCTATTACAGTAGATACTAGCGAGTCTATTAACACTTAAATCGATATATACTAAGTATACTATAGTAGTAAGAATAGTAAGAAGCGTACGAGTTATAAGAGAGAGATAAAAAGAGCTAGAAAGAAGGCTTAAAAGGAGGCTTAAAAAGAGGAGACCTTACGTAAGCGTAGGGTATCTAAGGAACTAATTCCAGCTAAAAGAAAGAAGCTTTCTAGGCTAGAAGGGATAGTAGATATAAGTGGAAGTATAGCTTTTATAGCTTAATCTATAGTATCTACTAATAAACTCTTAAGTATACTAGAATAGACTTCTTAAGAAGACGTCTATAAATCTATCTATAGACAAGTACTTAAAAAGGTGTAAAAGAAGGACTTTTTAACTACTTAAGATACTATACTAATTATACGATTAATAAGAAATTACAAGCACTTAGTAGAGTATCTCTCTATTAAGAATAATCCTTAATTACATAGAGCGTAGATCTAGGAAATAGTAGAGGAAAATAAGAGAATGTTTTCTATAGAATACTTTATCTTTCTAGAACTTCTAGAACCCTCTTTAGAGGATTTAGAGGAGGTTTAATAGAGGAAAACTACTAGTTTAGTCTAGATATTTTATTTATAATATACTTTACTTATATAAATATACTTTTATTTCTAATAACTGTAAAGCTTACCTCTGTAACTAAGAGAGAGCTAAGCGAGCTTTATAAAACTAACTACGTAGCCTCTAAAATTATACTTAACTAACGCTAGTTAAAAATAAGAGCACTTAACCTAAACTTTAGACTAATTAGTAGCTTTCTATAAATAAAAAAACTTAGTTATTCTAAGTACTTTTTATAAAGTTATTAATTTTTAAAGTTAAGTTATTATATAGAATTCTCTATTTATTAGTAGAAATTTCTCTATAATAAGAAGTATAACTACATTTCTAGTCTATTTCTATTTACTACTGTCCCTTTCTATTTTAATAAGTAGTAGTAAGTTTTAATACTAATAAGTCTATCTATTCTCTCTATCTCTTTTTTAGACGTAATTATCCTATATTTTAATAGTAATACTCTCTCTTATAACTAAATTAAGACGTCTTATACGCTTATTTATATAATACTCTAATATATTAATAAAAGTATCTTCTCTTTTACTATACTTATTAAAAATCGGCTTAATACTCTCTATATAATTAGCTTCTATATAAGAGCTTAATATATTATAGAGAATATACAAAGCTGGTATAATATAAGCTTAAGCTTATATTTTAAAAGCTCTTAGTATTAGAGGTTGTACCCGTGAAGTGGTCTTGGTTGCCTAGCGACAGGTGGTAGCAATAGCAGTAGTATAATAGTGGCAATCTACGTAATACTTATGACGTAACACGTAATACTTATAGAGGACACGTAGCCACTTCTGTAGTATATAGAGAGGGTCGGGACTCTGGTTTAGAACAGCAGTTGTTCGTTCTTATACAAAGTCTACCTCTGTAGTTTAATTCACGAGTATTTGCTACACGTCCTAATACTTAGTACCCGGAGTATCTTAAACTTTGTTTTTAATACTTCAAATATACGCTCTATTACGTTACGTAATATTATATATCGTAGGTTAAACAGCTCCTCTTTATTCTCTAGTACTCTTCTATTTTCTAAGGCTTATTTCTACTCTTTTAAATAGTACCGTATACTACGGTATAGTACTAAACACTCTAGAGAGCTAGGAAAGCCGTAGTCTTCTAAAATATATTTACTCTAGAGTATTTAAATTACTTCAGATTATATAGCCTTTACTTATAAAGTACTATCTAATACACTTCCTTCCTATTTAGAGAGTACGTAAGTAAACTTTATATTAAAAGTATAATATATAAGAACGTTTTAGCTAAGGTTCTTATACCTGTCTCTAAAAAGTAACCTCTCTTTATATAGTAGAATTACTAGAATATATATACTATTTATAGCTTCTAGATAATTCTTAAAGTATAAAAAGAACCGAGTATTATACTTAATAGTAGATAGTATTATAAGAGGATCTAGGTATATAATCGTTAAATTATAAAGGTTATTAGTAAGAAAGAATATTATAACTTTATAATAAGTTCTTTGGATTATTTCAGTACTTCTAAATAGCTAGTTAGTTAAATACTCTCTTCTAATTAGTTAGGAAATTAATTAAATATCTTTAGAATCGTTCTACTATCTTACGTATAGACAGGTTACTAGTAACCGTATATAAAAAGATACTAAGTTACTCTCTTATACTTATATATCTTATAGAAGTAAAAGAGGTCTTATATATAAGTAACTCCTCTATAATTTAAAAGACATCCTAAGTAATATAGAGGCTATCTCTTATACGACTTAGATATCTATTAAGTAGTTCTTTTATCTACTCTTCGTCTTATAACTTTGAAGTATACTAAGGAGTTTTAATATAATTACTTCTATAGTAATTTATATAAGAATAAGCTCTAATTACTATAATAATAGCATCTATTTAGAGGTTACGGATTCGGATCCGGCGACGATAGAGTAGTATAAGCCTAGGTATATTAGTAGAGTACTAAAAAGAGATATTAAAAAGTAATATATATTATCGTATTTTTCTTAATAGCTAGATAATTTAAATTTTTAGTAAGGATATTTAAAAGTATAAATATCCGATAATTAGACCTATTATCTCGTTATTATCTAAGTATAAGCTAAACGATTTAGATAATTCTAATTATCTAATAATTATAATTATCTCGTTATAAATAATTAACTTTTTTAGTAAGAATAATTAAGATAATTAGATAATTAGTATAAGCTAAACAGGCTCTAAGTATATTGTTATAATACTATACTTTAGAGAGCAAGAGTAAAAGACTTTAATTCCTTTCTATACTTTATAAGAGCAGAAGGCACATTTATATATAACTTTGTAATAGTAATTGCCGTATCTATTTACCGGAAAACTCTTCCTTAGTATACCTGACGAGTATACTAATATCTTCTTAAGTAGCTTAATATAATAGATATTACTATATCTATTAACAGCTCTCTTACGGTTATATCTAATAACAGCTACTCTGTAAAAACTATATAAGTAAAAAGCAGTTTTTATATAGCTTCTAGGAAAAGCCCAGCTGGTATAAAAACCTAGGCGTAAGCCTTTTGTTCTTTATCCCTCCTATAGTATTCCTTTTACGTATGTCTTAAATACTAATAGTCGTAGAGGTTTCGTAAGTGCGTTAGTAAGTATATATGCTATAGGGCAGTAATCGACTATGATCTTATTATATGTAATAAGCTGTTATATATAGTAGAATTGAATATTAATATACTTGCTTCAGACATGGTTCTCTAGGTTCTTAGTAAGCGTAATCGCTAACTGATTATCGTAGAGAAGTAGGACTGTAAAGTCGTCCTTCAAGTACTACGAATAGCTAATATCTCTTAGTAGCCTACTATACTAGACAGCCTGCTTGCTTGTCTGGCAAAGTGCTACATACTCTGCCTCGGTAGTCGATGTAGAGATTGACCGCTGCTTCTTCGACGTCTAAGTAATAGATCCTCTACAGAGCTTGAATATATACTCATAAGTCGACAGTCGGTTAGCTAGGTTGCTAGTATAGTCCGAGTTAGAATACCTCTTAAGAGCCTGTAGTCGTTCCGAGTTGCTATAGCGAATAGCATAGCTAGGTATACCTTTTAAGTAGCGTAAGATCTATAATACGTAATTCTAATACTATATAGTAGGGTCTGAGTAGTACTACATAAGTTAGCAAACAGCAAAGGTAATATCTAGCCGCGTACCTCTCTGTAAATATATTAGACTTCTAATAGCTCTTTAGTATAGGGTAATATCAGCTCGGGGT
>JAPZOX010001546.1:0-10635 GCA_037952655.1 Hymenoscyphus sp. LP001 | reverse complement strand
AGTTTCGAGCGAAGTTCTAGAAGCTAGTAGACGAGTCTAGGGCTCTAAAGTAAGACAGAATTAACAACCTTTTTAACAAGTTAACTATTAACCTCCGACAAGCCTTTATAGTTATTAGACTTCAAGCTAAGAGAGACATAGACCTCTTTTACACTCTTACTAGTGACGTCGATAGCGACCTACGAGACATTATAGAAGAAAAGACTAGAAAGCGTATAAGCAAGTATCTATCTACTATAGCTATAAATATAGCTATAGCTACACGTTCTCTAGAAATTCCTACTCGCGTAGCTAGTATTCACCTCTCTACTAACACGTGTTATAACTATAGAGAAGTCGGCTATTATATCAAGTCCTGCCTATAGCTAAGAGTCTATAAGAAGGTAGACTTAAGCGAGCTAGAGAAGGAAGAAGAAGCTAGATCTAAGTTAGGAAACGACTATACTTAAGAGAAGACTCTACCTTAGGTAAATATAGGATTAATCTTTCTAAGATTAATCTACGGTTATTAGTTAGTAGAAAAGCGTTTACTTTACCTAGTATAATAACGATTAATAGATATAGTATATAAACTACTGCTTTTAGTAACCTTAGAGCAAATATATTCTCTTTTATAGACGTCTAATTCGGCTACAACTTAGCGAAGTTCTATAATCTTAAAATAAAAAGACTTCCTATACCTATAAAGATTCGTAGATATAATAGAGAGATTAGCAGAGAAGCTACTTACTACCTCCTCTCTAATTACGTATTAGATAGCTATAAATTCTTTAATATACTCTTTATTCTACTAGACCTAGGATTATACAACGTTATCCTCGGCTGAAAATTCTTTAAATACTTTTATATTAATATTAATATAACTTATTAAAAGTTACTCTAGCTAGAGGAACTTAAGCCTTACTTCTCTACTTAGTAGCCTACCCCTCTCTTACGCGAAGCTATTTATTCTAAGGATCTTATACTCTTTTACTAAAATTAGGTAGACGCTTATAACCTTATAATAGAAATAGACGAATTATAGAGATAGAATAGCCGATCTATTCTAGAACTTAGTATAATAGAATATCTAGAATATATATCTACAATCTACGAAAGCAACTACTAGTCTTCTATATAAGTATAATACTAGATTATAAAACGGGAACTCGAGGGATTACCTAAGAAAGTACTTACCCTAGTCTATCGACGAAAGCCCTTTCTAAAGTAAGAACCTTCTATAATAATTAACATCTCTACTATATCTGTAGTAGGAATATACTACTATTTACTTTAAGAAGATAGTAAGATGTTTACTACTAGCTTATACGAGATTAACAGTATTATAGCTGGACGAGAAGAGGATTATATAGTAATACCAGAGGTTCTAGAGAAGTATGTAGATTTTATAAACGTATTCTTAAAGGAAGCTTTAGATACTCTACTACTTTACTAATATTATAACTATAAAATATAGCTAGAAGGAATAGATACTCTTAGATATTCTCTACTATATAAGATATTAACTAAAGAGCTACTTACTATAAAGGAATACATCTTAGACAACCTTTATAAGAGATTTATAGAGTATAGCTAGTCTTCTTTTACTACTCTAGTATTATTTATTAAGAAGGTAGACGGAAGATTACACTTTTATATCGACTTCTAGAAGCTTAATAACCTTACTTAAAAAGACTACTATCTACTTCCTCTTATTAATAAAACGCTAGCCTGTATTAGTTAAGCTTATATCTTTATAAAACTCGATATCTGTTAAGCTTTCTATTATATAAGAATAGATTCTAATTCTAAAGAACTAACCACTTTCTATACACGTTATAGAATATATAAGTATAAGGTTCTACTCTTTAGACTTACGAATAGACTATCTACGTACTAGCGGTATATAAACGACGTACTTTTCAACTATTTAGACGATTTCTACTCTACTTACTTAGACAACATCCTTATCTATTCTTCGAATATATTAGAGTATAAGGAATATATATAAAAAGTCCTCTAATAACTACGAGATACTAGCTTATAAGTAGATATTAAGAAATACGAATTTAACGTCGAGAAGATAAAATACCTTAGCTTTATTATTAGAACTAACGGTATTAAAGTAGATCTAGAAAAAGTTATAGTAGTCTAGAATTAGTAAGTACTAGATATAGTAAAAGGCGTCTAGAGCTTCCTAGGCTTTTATAACTTCTACTAGAGGTTTATATAGAATTATAGAATTATTATAAAACCACTTATATACCTTATAAAGGATAACGTACTCTTTAACTTCGATAAAAGCTACTAGGACGCTTTTAAGAAGCTGAAAGAATGTCTTATAACAGCACTAGTTCTTCGCTACTACTTCCTAGAGCTTCCTACAATAATTAAGATAGATACCTTAGACGGGATAATTACTAGAATACTATAATAATAGTAAGCAGACGGCGAATAGTACCTAGTAGCTTACTTTAGTAAGGTTATATCCTTAGCTAAGTGTAATTACGAGATTTATAATAAAGAGATACTTATAATCGTACGCTTACTTATAGAATAGAGACCGGAATTATAAAGTACGTATAAGAAAGTTCGTATTTATACTAACTATAAAGTACTCGAGTACTTTATAACGATAAAGCAGCTTACTACACGTTAAGCTAGATAGGCTAAAGCTTTAGCCGAATACTACTTTATAGTAATATACTATTCTAGAAAAGAGAATAGAAAGGCGGACGCTTTAATACGAAAAACAGACGAGTTATAGACTTAGAAGAAGCTAAAAGAACAATACTAGACCTATATACTCTTAATAAAAGAACAAGTTAATATAGAAGTACTTAAAGACCTCGGGGTCGAAATAAGCTCTATTATACTAGCTCTAGTCGACGACGATCACTTCTAGGAGTCTCTTACGCTCTTTAAACGAATCTATAAAGTAAATAAGGATACTAAGACACTTTAAGCTTTACGATTATAGGCTAAGAACGACGAAGACTCTCTATATGTCTTAGAGGAAGACCTACTGCTTTATCGAGGCTGCTTAATAGTACTAGATATCGATACTTTATAGATAGACCTAATCTATAAAGTATACGACTAAGTACTACTAGCCTACCCTAGACGAGACAAGACCTACTAGATCCTTCGCTTAAGATATATCTAGCGAAATATAAAGTCTGATATTATATAATATATACGTAACTATTACGAATGTCGAAGAGCGGATATACTAAGAGATAAGACCCCTAGTTATCTATACCTACTTCTAGTCTTATTATATATATAGTAATACGTAGTAATAGACTTTAAATCCTTCCTAGCTAACAAGTACGGCTTTAATAACGTATTTATAGTTATTAACTAATTATCTAAATAATCTATCTCTATCTTATACTAAAAGGAAGTAACAGCTAAGTAGATAGCTAGGCTATACTTATAGTATATATTACGATATTACGGAATCCTAGAGAGTATTATCTCTAACAGAGGCCCTTAGTTTATCTCTGCCTTCTAGCGAGAATTTACACGAATCCTTAGTATCTAGCTTCGACTTTCGACTATAAATTATACCTAGATAGATAGATAAACTGAAATTATAAACTAGTACCTAGATTAGCGCTTAAGGCTATATATAAATTACTACTAGAATAATTAGTTAGAGCTACTTCTAATAATAGACTACGCTTAGCTTATACTACCTTATAGTACTATTAGAATATCCCTGTTCGAATTATAAAAGAGCTACTTACTAAGAACGTCTTTTGACTAGAATACGCCTAAACCCTCGACTGTATAAGAGAGGCTATTATAAGAAGAAGCTATAATAGTTACGAAGACTCTTTAAGAAGTACTAGACGTCGGCTAAGTAAATATAGTAAAAGCTTAAGAAAAGAAAGAACAGGACGTGAATAGACATAGATAAGAAGTAGACTTTAGAGTTAGCGATATAGTTTTTATTACTATAAAGAACTAGAATACGTAAAGACCTAGCTAGAAGTTAGACCACTAGATAGCTAGACCTTTTAAGATCCTTAAGGAAGTTAGCTCTGCTTTTAGACTCTAGTTACTATCCTCTATTAGAGTCTATCCTATCTTCGTACTAGAGAAGTTATATAAAGCTTTAGACGATCCTCTGCTTAGATAAGTAAGTACGCTACCTCTACCGATTATCGTCGACAAAGAAGAAGAATAGGAGGTTAAGGAAGTACTTATAAGTAAGACGCGATAGAAGTCTCTTTACTACCGATTAAAGTAGAAGGGCTATAACAAGGACCTTAACTAGCACCTAGCTCGCTACGTAGCCTACTCGCTACATATGTTAAAGGAATTCTATTTAGCGAATCTAATAGCTAACAGGCCTCTAAAGGCTCTTCCTTTGTAGCTAGAGGCGTACGAGGTAGGAAGGGACAATTACAGCGAATTAGAGAGTAACGACTCTATAGCTACGGAAGACAAAGCGGCTTAGTTAGAGAGGGCCCGGTTAAAGAAGAGGGTGGTGTAACAGTCCCAGTTATATACGACTGGATCACGGGCCGAGGTTCTACCGAAGTCTCGCTTAGTATATATAAATAGAGACAGAGCGTACTAACTCTCCTCTTCTCTCTTTAGTTTAGTTTTCTTCGAATATAGGTACTATTCTATAAGTATCTCTTTTGATATATTTATAGAGAGCTGTTATAGTACACTTATTATAAAGGATATATAGGATATTATATTATAAAAGAACGTAGATAAGTAAGTATAATATAACGTATATATAACAGAGAGGAGTCGTAAGAAGAGGTAATCGTCTAAGTAGTACTATAGAATTTATAGAAAAGCTAGTTATAATATACGAACTTATTAAGAAGCTATAGATATATCTAGTTTATTAGATTCTAATTAGTTTTAGTTAATTTAATATATTATAGTTAATTTATTAATATTTAAAGTTTAATACTAAGAAAAAGTAGATAACTCGATAATATAAGCGACTCGATAATAAACCACGTTAATATATAATCTTAGCTAATATATAATCTTAGTAATTTCTATTTCTAATAACTAGCTATTATATCTTTATATAAGTAGAAGTATATTTATTAAAGTACTTTAGCTATTCTAGGCTTATTTTATTATTTATCTATCTATTACTTATAAGTTTAATAACCTAGTTATATAGAAGGCCGCTTACCTCTATTATTATTATAAGCCGAATATAAAGAGAGTAATAGATAAGATTATCTTATTATAAGAAGAATTAACTAAGAAAGAAAAGAGAAGAAGTCTATTTTATATATAAGAAAAGAGGTTTTATATATAAAGACTATATATAATTACCGGTTATTAAGACGATATTAGAATCTCTTACGTCGAGGTTATATAAGATTACGTTTTATACGAAGGTTAGTAGACCGAGTACTCTTCGAGTATAAACTATTATAATTATAAAGCTAGTCTTATTAAAGTTATAGAAATCAGAGTCGACGATATTATATTTTATTTATATATTTTTAACTAGTTAAAACTACGTACTAATTAGCTTTAGATCTTCGTATAAAGCTATTTAAAAGTTATAAACGCGATTAAAACACGTTTTTAACTCTAGTCGTCGTTGAATAAATTAATATACTTAGTTCTTTCTAATACGTAGTATCTCTTAAGATTCGAGTAGAAGATTTATTATATCTTTAATATTAACTAGATAAGATATAAATTCTCTCGAATCTAGATTATCTTATTCTTAGCCGCTCTAGTTCTATTTCTCTATAAATCCGTATACGTTCTAAATTTTTATTAACTTAGCTTAACTTAGCTTAACTAGCTAATAGACGTATAGGATTTCTAAGAGTTTATAGAGTATCTAAGAATTTTTAGTACGATTTAGTACTAAGAAGAGTAGTTTAAATCGTTATAATAGATACTAACTTTAAATATATATAAATCAACTACTACTACTCTTTATATATATCTAGTAAGTATAAATTAATCGTCTTAAGTTAAATATTAATTATATCGTAGATATAATATACTTTCTTATATTAAGTCTAATATCTAGTATTATATATAACTTATAAATACCTCTTATCTCGACCTTATATTCTAAACCTTAAATCCTCTACTTATAATAGCTTTCTATAAATATACTAAAAGAGATACTTATAGAATAGTATTTATATTCGAAGAAAACTAAACTAAAGAGAGAAGAGAAGAGTTAGTACACTCTGTCTCTATTTATATATACTAAGCGAGACTTCGGTAGAACCTCGGCACGTGATCCAGCCTCGGTCACGTGATCCAGTCGTATGTGACTGGGACTGTTATACTATCTGAATTCTCTCTCTCGACTCTCGACGACTCTCTAGTACTCGGTTAACTTTATAGTAATAGAAATAGATAAATAATAGATAGAGATAATATTAAATAAGTCGTTCTCGAAAGTAGAAGAATATAATTAGAGTATATAATATAGTATAACTAGAAGAATATAGAGTATATATATATATACGTCGCGTCGAGAGAATATATCTAAGTTGCTAGTTAAGAGAAGTTAAGTAGAGTTAAGTTAAGTAAAGAAGAGTTAAGATATTTAGAGTAGATTAGAACGTGTTAGAACGTGTATAATTAACTTAGAAGAGCTGTTTATAGTATAGATAGTAAAAAACACGTTTTAGAAAATATATAGTAAAGGTTCCTTATATATAGAACTAGCGAATATATTAGATATTTTTACTAGAATAGAATAAATAGTAGCTAATAGACTTATAATTATTATAATAATTTAATAAGTTAGATAGCTATTATATAATATATAAAAATATAATTTTAATATAAAAGTAAACTAGTTATCTAGCGTTTTCGTAACTTAGGCTTTAAATAGTTTCTAGTATATAGAAATAGAGATTTTATTATTTTAAAAATAAGTTTAGTATAACGTAGTTTATTAGTACTCTACGTATATTAGTACTCTACGTACTTTTCCTCTACTAACTATACTCTAACTTTAACACGCGTTTTCTTAACCGCTCTAAATAGAAATTTAAACGTAAGAAGTACGAATTATCTTAGCTATCGAGGCTATCTATATAGCTAAAAAGCTAAGTTGTCGGTCTACTACGAAAATCTATAATATTCCTAAATCTACGCTTCGACTTCGAATAAACAGTTATACTACTCTTTATAAACGTCTACTACTAAACCTTAAATTAAATAACCTAGAGAAGAAGGTAATTATTCGATATATACTTAATCTAGATATAAGAGGATTTACGCCCCAGCTAGCTAGTATAGAAGATATAACGAATTATATCCTTGAATTATAAAGAGGAAGACACGTTAGTAAGCTCTAAGTATCTCGATTTATATAACGTCGACTAGAATTAAAGACGTGTTTTAATTATATTTACAACTTTTAAAGAGTCTTATACGAAGATCTAGAGCTTATTAGCGCGTAGTTTCAACTTATAGAGAATATAAGAGTAAAATATAGTATTTTAGATTATAACTTCTATAACTTTGATAAGATAGGCTTTATAATAGATATTATAAGCCTAGCTATAGTTGTTATACACGCCGATCGACGTAGTAGAGATAAGGTAGTTTAGCTAGGTAATCGAGAATAGGCTATAGTAATTACTTATATAAATAGCGAGAGTTAGAACGTGCCTCTATTTTTAGTAGTTTAAGAGAAGAATTATCTCGCGAATTAGTATACTAAGAGCGGCCTCCTATATAACTAGGTTATTAAACCTATAAATAATAGATAGACAAATAATAAGACAGGTTTAGAATAGCTTTAGTACTTTAATAAGTATACTACTGCTCGTATAAGAGGTCTATATCAAATACTAGTATTAGATAGATATAAGAGTTACGAATCAGCTGAATTCTAAGAGTATTATAAGACTTATAATATTATAACTCTTTACCTACCTTCTTACTCTTCTTATCTTACCTAGCTACTCGACGTTAAGTGTTTTAGTATATTAAAACAGGTATATAGTTACTAAATTAAGACTTTTATTAAAGCTTATATTAACTATATTACTAAGGTCGAGTTCTTTCTCGCTTTTAAAGCAGTGTATTTAGAATTAATAACAGTCTAAAACGCCTAAGCTAGATTCTACAGAGCTAGCTTAGTACCTTTTAATCTCTAAGCTATAATATTAAAGCTTAATATCTGATTACGAACTTCTATATCTACTAGCCTCTCTTCTGTAGACGCTGACTCTTAGGTCTTATAGACCTCTTATAACCTAACTAATACTCTTTTATAAATAACTTTAGTTAAGAATTATATTATATATTATTAAGAAAGCTTACTAACGTCTATTTTTTAAACAGTTACTATATTAGCAAAGAGTATAAAGTAGTTAGTATATAAAGTAACTCTTTTATTAGCAGAGGTTTATACTCTTTAAGTAGTAAATAAAGCCCTTAGTAAGCGTTATAGAGCTAAAAAGACTCAGGTCTGTTAAGAAGGTATACTTACTATAGAGAATACGTAGAATATATTAGCTTAAAGAGAGATAGAGAAACAGGCTCGACGTAATAGACGTTCTAAGAAGAGAAGGTAAAATAAGAGGTAACTCTCTAAACAACGGTATAGCACTTATAGAAAGACTAGTTATAATATATAAACTTATTAAGAGGTTATAGATATATCTAGTTTATTAGATTCTAAGTAGTTTTAGTTAATTTAATATATTATAATTGTTTAATTATATTCTAAAGTAATAAGATAGAAGAAAAGTATATAAAGTACTAATATACGTAGAGTACTAATAAACCACGTTATAATAGATTCTTTTATATACTTAAAAGTTATAATAATTCGTTAATTAGATTAGTAGTATAGATATATTATATATAAATTAAAAAGTCGAATTTAAACTACTTTTCCTAGTACTAAATTATACTATAAATTCTTAGACTCTTTAAAAATTATATCTAGAATTTCTAGTATAATATAATAAAAAAGTAGAGCTAGCTTAACTCGTATTAACTTCTATAAACTCTATTATATGAAAATTACAAAAAAACGTAATAAAAAATAAAAAAGATAAATTTTTTACTAGAGACTGATTTTAAGATAAAATCTAGATCGAGTATATATTAAAGAATCGATCTCTTCTCTAAGTCTATTAACTTATAATAATTAGCTTTAGAATCGAGGTAGTAGATTCAGCTAGCTATTCTATTAAAGAGGCTTATATATAATACTTTATAAATCTTTACTATAGAGTATTTACTTAGTTTTTTTTAGATATTTAAATAGCTTCGATAGCTAGAATAATTCACGTTTCTTAGGTTTAAATTTCTATAATAAATAGTTAAGAAAACGTGTATTAAAGTTTTAAAATAGTAAAATAGAGAAAAGTAATCTACTTAGTAATATAATCTACTTAGTAGTAAAGTATATTATAGTTATTACTTTTTTAGTCTTTAAATAACTTATTTAATATAACGTGGTTTATTAGAACCCGGATTATATTAGGACCTGGATTAATTTTAGCGAATTCCTAACCCCCTTCCTTTATAACGCGTTTTTTCTACTATATATTATATTAGTTATTCTATAAGAATTAAAAATCATTCTAGCTATTAAGGCTATTCGAACATCTAAAAAGCTAAGCCGTCGGAAGGCTATAAAGCTCTATAGAGTACTCTTTTCTATACTAAACAGTAGAATAAACAGCTGAACTACTCTCTCTAAGCGACGGCTAGTAAACGTTAAATTGTCTAAGCTAGAAGAGGAAGTAATTGTTTAGAATATACTTAATCTAGATTTAAGAGGGTTTACACCCTAGCTAGGTAGCGTAGAAGATATAGCGAATTATATACTTAAATCGCGAGAGGGAAAACGCGTCGGCAAGCTCTAGGCACATCGATTTATACAACGACAACCAGCTCTTAAGACGCGTTTTAATCGCGTTTATGATTTCTAAAGAGCCTTATATAAAGATTCTAAGCTAATTAGCTCGTGGTTCTAACTAGTTGAAAATATAAGAGTAAAATACAGTGTTTTAGACTATGACTTCTATAACTTCGACGAAACCAGGTTTATAATAGGTGTGATTTGCTCTATAATAGTTATAACCCGTGTAGATCGACGTAGTAGAGGTAAGGCAGTTTAGCTAGAGAATCGGGAATAGGCTATAGCGATTACTTATATTAATAGTAAAGGCTAGAGTATCTCTCTATTTCTAGTAGTTCAGAGTAAGAACTACCTTTTAAATTAGTATATAGACAGCGGCCTTCTACCTAAATAGGTTATTAAACTAATAAGTAATAGATAGACAAATAATAAGACGGGTCTGGAATAGCTGAAACACTTCGATAAATACACTACTACTCGTATAAAGAGTCTATATCGAATACTAGTATTAGATAGATATAAGAGTTACGAATCGGCCGAGTTCTAAGAGTACTATAAGATATATAATATTATAACTCTTAGACTACCTCCTTATTCGTTCTATCTAACCTAGCTACTTGATATTAGGTGCTTTAGTATATTAAAGTAGGTATATAGTCGACAGATTAAGACGTTTATTAAAGCCTATATTAACTATATTACAAAGGTAGAGTTCTTTCTAGCCTTTATAGTAGTATATAGAGAATCTATAATAGCCTAAAACGCTTAAGCTAGATTCCGTAGAGCTGGCTTAGTAC
>JAPZOX010001545.1:0-10652 GCA_037952655.1 Hymenoscyphus sp. LP001 | reverse complement strand
GAGCAAGAATAGCTATATTACTTCGTAGAATAGGTCTCCTCTTTCTTAACTAATAGATTAGTAAAAGTAAAGCTTAATAGAGAAGTAGACGACGCTACCCCGCTTTAGTATAGTCTTCTACAAGACTCGCCTATCTTACCGATCCTCTTTATACTCTATATCTAGCCCCTCTTCAGATTAGGAGTTAGTTCTCTCCTAGTAGTACAGAGATTCAGCTATACCGACGATATTAGATTACTTACTTTTAGGCCTTTAAAGGTAGAGAATGTCAAGGACCTAGTAAAGTAGATAGTAAGCATACTTAAGTAGAGCATAGACGAGGGTATTACCTTTAACATTAAAAAATCAGAACTTATCTACTTCTCTTATAAAAGGAAACAAAGAAGGAGAGGCATCTGGCCCCCCCCTGCTATTATAGTTAAAAGAAAGATAATAAAGCCTATATAGGAACTCTAGTAGCTTAGCATCTTCTTCAACCCTGGCTTTACCTTTTATAGTTATATTAAAAGAATAGCTAGTAAGGCTACACTTATAGCTAATACTCTTAAAGGAATAACAAACATAGTAAGAGGATCCCTCTTATATCTACTAAAATAAGCAGTTACTACTTATATCCTCTTAATCGCCTATTTTAGATACAAGACCTAGTACCCTAGTTATACGAAAACAGGCTAAGCAGGTACTATAAATAACCAGATCAGCTACTACCTAACTCTCCTAGATAGAGTAGTTATAAAGTATACTAGGATTATCCTCCTAGTTTATAAAACCACTCCTACCTTAGTACTCCTTATAGAATCTAGCCTCTTAGCTGCTGAAATTGCTCTTATAGTAAAAAGCAGAGCTTTTAAGGCTAGAACTCGACGACTCGACTTAGTACACCCGCTTAAATAATATATAAATAACCCTTACTTAAAGGCTAGGCTTATTTACCACTCTTCTAAACCTCTCCCCTCTTCAGAAGAAGTCGATCTAATTCAAGACCCCTCGTAGAGTAGAGAGTTCAACTACTAAGCCCGCCTTCTTAAGATAGCCGGCCTAAGCCCTAGTAGTAATAAAAACTCTTATAAAGCCGAATTCCTTAAATTCCTCGCTTCTATTCTACCTATAGACCTAGTTATATTTACTAACAGCTCTTGCTTAGATAATAAAAACATAGGAGGAGGTATATACCTTATAAGAGAAGGGGTTATTTTAAATATAAAGCTCTTCCTTTTTAGTAAAACCTTAGAAATATATAATATAGAAGCGAGAGCCACCTTATACAGTCTTAAGCTTACTCTTATATCCTCTTTTTAGTCCTTAGCTATAAAGTACTAGATTTACCTTAATAACCTCGAAGCTATACTATAGCTAACCTACCGATTCTATAACACCTTATAAGAAACCTTTAATAAGGTATTCGACTTTACTTAGCTATACCTAGGAAAGATCTAGACATAGTAGTACCCTAGTTATATAGGAATTTAAGGGAATGAAATTACTAACAAAGCTATAGGAAAAGCGGCTTAAACACCTCTCTCTAGCCCTTCTTTACTCTATACTACTATACTTAAGAGAGAAGTTAAAGAGATAGAGGTTAAGCTCGTAAACAAGCTTTAGTAGATAACACTTCTAGATATCTATAAGAGGCTAGGTCTTACTTCCTAGCTCTCGAAACCTAGAACTCTCTAGCTACTAAGAGAGGTCCTAGCTTAGCTTATTACAGCTTATACTAGTTATAGAGACTTTATAGTATACTACCTTCAATTCTACTACCTTAACACGTTACTAGAATCTAGGAATTATAAATATAAAAAGGCTAAAGTATAATTCCACCTACTCTTCTATAGGCTTACAAAGAATAAAGAGCTAAGGCTATTAGCTAAGGCAAAGGGAAATCCTTAACTCCTGTTTAGACCTAGTTATAAGGAGCTTTTTAACAAGGTCTATTCTAAGACTAAGTTCTTTATAAAGATCTATCTCTTAAGATAGTTAAAACTCTCTTTTCCTTTCTTTTTCTACATTTTTATATATATCTCCTTTATCTTTCCCTAATTCTATAAACTAATTAAAGATAAGAGCTATTCTAAAAGTAGAGCTTCTCTTTAAACTATCTCTTGTAAATTAGCTTACTCGTTTACACCCCCTATAGCCTAGGGCACCCCCCTAGCGTTATTTGCCCTCTTTTAGGACTTTTTAGGACCTAGACCACGCGATCTAGACTCCGCCTAACGTTAAATAGAAATAAATAAATAAATAAATAAATCTAATCTAATCATATTAATCAGATTAATAAGTGATTAATTGATTAATTTGTTCTCACGCTGCTCCCTCTGTACTCGAGTATCATATATGAGACTAAATACATACTCTCTTGAATACTAGTTCCATCTCAGATAATTAGCTGTCATCGACCAAACCGTCACCGACCTCTCTCTCTAGATTGTTCCCAGTGAAGAGAGTGTTAAATAATTTTTCTCCTCCCTCTCTCTCCTCACTGGAAGGCCTTTAGGCGAAATGGCGGCGAGCGCCAGCGATCGTCTGATGCCGAGACTGTACTAGTAATCAAACCTCGAACCCCACCCCTCCACTCCAAAACAATCTCAGCCAGCGCAGCGACATCAGGTGACGCTCCGCTGGCTCTCCGAGGGCCACTGCCGTGGAGGTTGTATTCGCTTTGCTCCTCTCATCATAAATAAATTATAGAAAAACATAGCCCTCGGAGAGCTATCTACTAGAGTGTTTGTTACCTATATACGTAGAAGTCTAATTCGGATCAAGTTACCTTTCTATTCTACCACCTTGAAAGTAAAAGACTAAGGGTTAAGATGGTATATTTACATTGGTGTGCGCGGTACTGTTTTCAAAATGTCATATATAGTTGTGAGAATGATAATGGTTGTTCATACGGTATCTTGTTTGTAAGAGCGTTAGTGTTCGTTCGTCCAATACCTTTTTCTTTTCTTTTTTTTTGTTTTGATTTCAGATAGTCTATTTAGCTGCTTAGCAGCGCTATGCAGACGCACTATTTACGTCTAGTCTACAAATGTGGTCACGAGCCATCGGCTCCGCATCCAGGGCGAAAGACTGACAAAAGAAACCCAAAAAGGAAGTAACAACCCAATAAGGAAATAAATCAACAAAAACTCCGTGTGACCTCTATCCCAACCTCGCCTTCCGATTCCTTACATGTTGTGTTATAATGTAACAGCCCCCTTAGGGGCTTAGTTGATACAGATAACAATCGTCGAAGTGCTGCTCTGGCCGTCCCCGTATTCTTTTCCTTATAGAGGAGAGTGTGATTTGGCGTATGCTGCGAATTGGACTAAAAGACCGGACGCAAGCATGAATGATACTGCTTTTGGGATGAGTTCACTGTCTAAGAGGAAGACTCTAGCATCGCTAGCGTACTCCACTCCCATGTGTTCAAGGCGTAATTCTTTGAGGTCTTCGCATTCCTCAAGTGTGTGTTTGACTGTTTGGTATGCCTGGTTGCATTCACACCATGGGTCGTCTATTCGGTTGATTTTGTAGAGATAGCCGTTTAGCCCAATCTTCTCAGTCCTCATCTGGATTAGTACTGAGGATTCAGCTTTTGTAAGGTTTTGGTAAAGTTGGCGAGTGTGTCGAAATAGTGAGATCCCTTCCTTTTCCCATCTCTTTTTGTACATCCTGCCAGTGTCTCTACAGTCCCATTTCCGGTGCCATAGAGATCTTGCAGCTGCGTTAATCATCCTTTTGCAAGAGGATAGGAGTTGGGGGAGCCAGGACATATGCTGCCCTGGAGCTCTTGGGAGCCCCTTGTCCTTGTCCTCTTTTGATCGCCAACCAGTAGCTTGTTTTGCAAGCTCGTTAGCCTTTTCGTTGCCTTTCGTCCAATACCTGCAATGACCGGACTTCTTGGCAAAAGATTCGTGTATTCCAACTGCGGTCTTATTCCACCATATAGGCTGTGAACGAGTAAAAAGAGGGACGCTGTTGGCTGCAATGAATCCAGCCTCTCAGAAGGAGGGAGTGACACACTCAAGAAACCTTGGCTTTGTCGAAAATGAATCGCGGGAAGAGGACCGGGTCGTGCCTTCCATTCTCGCTCCCGTCGTCTTAGCTTGGTGCTCGACCCGACGAGCTTGAACGGTAGGTAGGTCAGCACGACACTCTCACCGTAATCTCGGTTGAGGGTTCGGCCGACTTTCATGTGAGGGAAGGAACTACTTTCAACTCGTGTCGCATCTCAACCCCACAAAGCTCAATCGTATAAACTACCAATCAGGAGCTCAGACTTCGCATGAATCCTGTTTCGCACACATGATTCGTTACCAAGACTATGTAGCAGGAAAGGATTCGTTTTCCCGTGCATTTGCTCGGTCACCTCTATTGTCTTGGTCTTGTTGGGATTCAGAATTGGAAAATCCCAAGCAGTAGTACGCAGTGAACTGGAACGTCCGACTCCGTTGTGTGTGAGGATGATTGCGGTAGCAAGGCATATGAAAACTTGGCATAATAAGAATTTCATTGTATAAACTTGTTAAGGACAGAATAAGAAAGCACTTTTTCCGTCACAGGCCTTCCAAGTTCCTGTCAATCCGCAAGTTTTGCGCCAATTGCATAAGAACATAACCTCTCATAAAACCAAATCTAGTGTAGACCGACCACCTATCCAACATATTTTGTATGGAGAGACCTTTAAAGGTACACTCCAATACCCAAAAAACAAAAAACAAAAAGCACACTGAGACTCCACCTATCCAACTTGGTTTGTATGGAGTGTATGGAGTGTATGGAGTGACCTTTAAAAGTACACTCCAATACCCGAAAACAAAAAATAACAAGCCGATCTGGTATATAAAGATAACCAAGCCCACCCAAACAACCTAAAAGCAAAAATCCAGCAACGAACGTGCGATGATGGTGCGGCGTAGGACCCAATCCCCTTCGGGGAGTCGACACTACAAGGTATGTATATAACTTGCCGAACGGGGAAAGAGTATCAATTCTCACTAGATCTCTCAGCAAAAGGGTCTGGATCCCCAAGATAAAAAGGAAAAACAAAAGAAATATAGGGAAGAGGTTTAGACAGGTGTGTGGTGTAGGACGTGTCTACGATACGTGGAGACCCGTATTTTGAATTATAAGCTGTGCAACCCAATCCCAAGAGCGCGGAAGCGCTCTATCGTGGTTTTGCCACATTTGACGAACAAGCTCTTCTGTGTTGTCGATGTTTCCAAAATTGCTCCAGTTTCGTAGTTTCTGGAATTGGGTTACGATGTTGAAGCGGTCGGGTTCGGATGTGCAGACTGCTCCGAGGACGAAAAGGGGGAAGAGCAGGAAAGGAAGAGCCACTTCGCTGTCGGTAATCTCGGAGATTCTGAGGACGTTTTCGGATACAAGGGTGCGAATTCGGGAATCTTGTAATTGCGAGGGTGCGACGATGGATTCTTACCAAAGAAAGAGGGAGACGCGGTACAATCCTGCTATCTGAGAGGATTCGATGGGGACTTTTGGGCTCCAGTTGTTGAGATCTTGTTCGATATTCAGTCCAATGCTGCTCACTGCAGCGACGGGATTCTCATTGCTTGACATTGATATATTTCGCAGTGAGGATATTTCGATCGTGAAATCACTGAAGCTGCCCAAGAGATCAATCATGGATGATTCGTGAGGCGAGATGGCTAGACCTTGAATGGGACGCTTTGAGAAACCGTAGGAATAGAGCGTCACAGTTGCCAGAGAGTCGTGATACAGGAAAAATTCCAACAAATGTTGATTGATGCCCGTCACAACGGTCTCACAATCATCGCCCTGGCCCATTTCCAACGGAGAACCCATCATCAGAACCTCCCTCGCTTTGTCGAGATATGCAATGGATGAATTATCTTTTGACCCTTGACAGAGCTCATACATGCAAAGTAGGAGGTAAATGGTGAAAACATTCTCTTGATACTGAACTAAGCGAGCGTCCGAGTCTTGATGCATGTTCCGGAGTGTCGCCAGAGAATTCGATTGTGAATGCACAGCTTCGTTGTGGAGGGCACAGGTTTCCAAAGCGATGTCTTCCCTTAACTGTGGGATGAGCCGCATCAAATGGGCTCCAGCCAAGCCTAGAAGAGTAATCATCACAGTCCTGTCTGAAAGGGCAAACGAAATGACAGTTGTGCTAAAAGGATTCGTGTCGTTGTTGGTTGTTGTGAGAATTCTGGAAGTGACTTGGTTGAAGTGTTGAAACAATTCTCTGTGCAGATTGGTTTCGATCCCAGGAATGAGGCATTGCAGTTGGTAAGGAATGGAACCTTGATAATGATACGGCTCGATATACTGAAGCGCACAAGGTTCCCAAACGACCATGCCGCTGGCGGGCGAATAGGGAAGCATACCCCAATCAGCTTCGTTGAAATCAAATGAGGAGGTTGGAGATGGCTGTTGGAAAATTGGTTGAATGAATTCTAGTTCTCGATCCGAGGAAGCTCGTTTGGAAGCCAAAGCTATCCTCCCTGCTGCCGTTGTTTCCCATTTTTGGGGCTTTAGATAACCCGGACAACTTGCGCCTAATTTCGTGCAATTTTCGCAATCTGGCCTGCTCTCGTCGCATTTTTTCTTTCTATTGCGACAGGTATGGCAGCCGGTGCGTGTTCGTCGTATCTTTTTCTTTCGAAGCCCCTGGTCGCCAACTGGGGCAGCCTTCTCGCGAACTTTAGAAGCCATTCCTGCTCTGATTGCGCGAAATGGAAGGGTCGGATGGATGGTTGAAGCGAGTGATGGTAGGATAGAAATTTGAGGGTTGAAGACGATGTGCAAAAAGCACCAGTATGAAAAAGGAAACAAAGTATTTGGTTGTAGAATTTATAAAGGGAATAAAGGGCAAGCGCCGAAGAACAGAGAATTGGGCGGGGGGAGAGGATGCGAGGAAAGTCGAGGAAGAGGAGAACGTCGGATACTTACGATAAATGTGAGCCCAAGGTTGACTGTCTCGATCGGCACAGAGATGCAGGAAAGCGCATGAGGCTTCCTTCCATGTTCAATCAATTGGACATGCAACGTTATCAAATGACCCCCAAAAGATGTTGGTGGCTTGAAGGGAAAAGTCTAAAAGTCCTGCATAGGAATCCATAACGATACCAGTACTACCAAGTTAATGAAAATAGCGATTGCATCTCAACTAGAGAGATCGAGATCTTGGAGGGATCGTGGAAGAAGATCATGAGGCCAAGTATCTTAGGGATACAAACCTCGTATCGGCAGCGGGTGAAGGAAATTGCATGACGAGAAAAAAAAAGTAGATGAGACGCGAGGGAATAACCCGCTAGCACGTGATAAGTCCCCCTGTTCGTTGACGGCGCTGAGACAATAAGCGGCAAGAGTCTCTCCAAGCTTGCCTACGTCCCGCCTTTGCACTTTCCATCATATTGTGAGTCCACCGCCTCCGCATTTTTATTGTTCAACAGCCAACCAGACCATCGCCTCGCTCTCTCCGCTTTACGTCCATGAATCGGATCGTGTCCTGGAGAAAAGTATTCGATAAGTGTATGCAGAGGTGTAGTACGGAGCCTGCTGCTATCATTGTTTGCTCGGATTGTCAGATGCAGCTTATCACGACTCCAGCTGTCCGGTTGATGGTACTGGAACTCATGTATCTTGAGGTTACAATTACGAAGTCGGCGGTTGAGCTTCGAATTCTACAGGAGGTTGGTTCCCGACAATTCGGGTCATATGGCACAGCAACCCTAGTTACTCCCCCACACTTAATTGACTGCCATGTGCAAGGGTAGTTGGGCTGCGAAGATGTCTGTGCGTCGGCAGACAATTAAGGGGGGGAGTAGTTGACAGGGTGTTGATAAATAACGGGAAAATTCCAACTCCCAACTCATTCCTAGTTTGTGATACTGTACTTGGGCGGGTTATTGAAATCAGGCAGGTCGGCTCGGTTCTGCCACTCTAGCCTGCCTGGTTTCGCCCGAGTACTTGTAGTTGGTTCTCAACCTTCGTGCGAGGCGGGTTCGGCTGTAAGATTTTAAATCTTGTTTGTTGGTTCCAAGCGGGCGTAGGGATCCCGGCTGATTCTGTTGTGAGGCGGATTGTTTGAGTTCAAATGGTTGGGGGAAATTTTCTTCGCTGCACGTATGCATGGAGGTTGTTGGATTGTACTTTAGGTAAGCAAATTTTCCGACATGATTTGTTGAATATATTCAGGTTCAAAGGCATCTTCCGAGAAGCCAAGCAGGGAAGCTCCTTGGAGATAAAAGATCCCGCGATGAACCTTCGTCGAGTTTGCACAGCTATAATCTTGATGTTTCTAAAAATTCAAGGATAGATGATAACAATTCATTGGAAGGGTTTAACAAACGCCGTAGCAAGAGTTGAGTTGAGAACTTGTTACTTTCCACGTAGCTTTCTGATATCAAAATCTACTTCGCTTAACCTCCCCAAGCCCAAGTGGTCAAGCTTGATTCTCCAAGTGATGCCCATAAGTAAAAAGTGATACCAGGAAAGACAAATTAGGGAAGCCTGCAAAATTCAAGCAGGCAGTACAATTTCATATTTCTCGTAAGAAAAGTCCTCCAGAGTTGGCAAATACTCCCCGAAGTCATCATCAATCTTACCAAGTTGCTCCTCATTTCCAATATCCATTAGTCCTGACCGTCCAGCAAGTACATCCTTTTACTTCTCTCCCCATTCACCACACAGTCCTGGATGAGGAACCCACACCACTCTCATGTCCGCCCTTCTTCCAGCCTCCAAACCAGGAACACTGTCTTCGAATACCAAACACTCTTCCGGGGCAATTTTTGGAACCCCAACTAGCAGTTTGGCATTGAGAGTTTCCAAGGCTGCCAAATAGATGTGCGGCGCTGGTTTTCCCCTTCCAAGTTTTACTCTCGGATCTCCCGCCAAAACGCGATATTTCTCTGGGATGAGATCCAGAACTTCCTTGTTCTCGGAGTTTGTAGCTTTGAGGTCGTACTGGTATTGTTCACTGCTCGACGCTAGAGCGATTTGTACTTGGATTCCGTTGGTGTTGTTGGCTTTCTTGAGGTTCAATAACAGTTTCTGTGCTCCTGGCAGAACTTCACATTCGGGGAAGTAAAGCAGTTCTTGTTCTTTTCTTTTCTTCTCGAATTGCTCGAGAGAGATGGGGAGTTGAGCCCAGTTGTGGAATGTGTCACCGTTATTGCTGCCCGGAATGCCCATGAGTTGGGCTTTGATAGACCAAGGAAGATCAGGACGGCCGTATTTGTGAAGTACGTTGTCGGCGCATAAAGTATATATGTCTTCGGTGTTGAGGAGAAGACCATCCAGGTCAAAGATGCATGCCCGAGTTGGTCGGAACTTCAGATTTTGAGATGCTATAGAGAGTGATGTATTGTTCAATACGAAGTTGTTAGTTCAAGATCAGTGATAAATTGTTGTTGTTAGTTAGTTATATACTTCCCCGCTTGCGGGTTGACCAACAAGTAGTGAGTGTGCGGCATAAATGTTTTCATTCACCAACATTTCCCCATCGGCTCACTGGAGCACACATAACAGTGACATAATTATATTCTTCCTTCTATATTCTCCCTCTTTGGTGAATTCATCTCTAGGATTTCTCTCCAAGTTAGACTAGATTACACAGCCGTATTCTTTCAGAGTTTCACTCCCAATATGCAAATACAAAAGTTGTTGAGGGGGATTGGCCATGTATAGTATCGGTTGCCAGTAAATTCCAAGGGCTCATAACGCGTAAACGTGGGGAGGTTTACCCGTTGGCCTAGGGAAAATACTAGATTCAAGTCGTCAACCCAACGGGTAAACCTTGGAAAACCCGGACCCGTTGGAGAGGTGAGCAACAAAAATAGCACGGTGAAAATAAGATAATCAAATGAGTCAAAGAAAGTAAAAAGGTTGTCAAGTCAAATCTAGGCTGGGGTATGCCCTGGGGTCGATGGGTGGCTTGTCTGGAATGTATTGAGGGGTCTCAGCTGAATTGGGGGCCGCGTCTGCCCTCTAGAGCCTCGTGGCAATCTTCACTCTTTCTTCATATGCATTCGTACCACTGATTGTTTAGCTTTCCATCATTTACATTCTGAATTTCAATGGAAAATCGGTACCTCGAAGGAGGAAATAATCCAGAAGGCCAATTCAGATCATTCTAATTATAATGTGGGCACGTCACACAGCCAAATTCACAGCTCATGCCGTGTAACATCTTCTCTAACAGCCTCACCGAGCTTGACCTTTGAAGCTAGGAAAGGGATTGCGGATATGGGGGCTGAGAAGGGGGGGGGCGGCGCAAAGAGGTACTCAGTAGGGCCTGCCCCCTTTAATTCCGAGGGACACCCCTTCTTTCTTGACCAACCATTAGATCTCAATATACACTGAAGTTATAAAATATGGCAAACAACCACAAAACTTATATGCCGCCCCTAGAAACGCAAAGTTTGAACAATTCGAGCTCCATTCAGTTGCTTAATCTCTCGTCTCGCGACCAAAATAGTAAACTCTCCTCGAGTAATTCATCAGACCCAGGTCTAATCAACAAATCCTCGTGGGATAAGTAGTTTGAGAAACTCTTAAACGTCGTGTTTTTATTTGTTCCACTTGCTCTCGGCTCAAAGATTGACTTTCTTAATTCAACTCCCATCACGGATAACCACTTCCATGGAACCTTTTTACAGATCATTAATGTGATATTGCCC
>JAPZOX010001544.1:0-10654 GCA_037952655.1 Hymenoscyphus sp. LP001 | reverse complement strand
AATAGTAGATTTCTACCTAACTAGGTAATTACTATTACTAAAAATAGTTAGATAATAAATAAGAAAGGTATAGATTAGATTCGATATTTTAAGAAGTATACTAAGTCTCGATCTATTAGTAGTTATCGCCTATTAGTCTTCGACGGCTATAAAAGCTACTACTTTAACGAGTTTAAGAAATATTATAAGGAAAATAATATTATTACTCTTTATATACCTGCTTATTCTTCTTATATACTCTAGCTACTCGACGTTAGCTGTTTTAGCTCTTTAAAAAAGGTATATAGTTAGTAAATTAAAGATATAATATAAGCTTAGATTATCTATATTACTAAGAATGATTTCTTTTCTATCTTCTATATTATATTTAATATTATAATAATAGAAAGTAATATCTAAGAAGGGTTCTAAGAGACTAGGCTTCTTCTATTTAACCTAGAAAGTGTGATTTCTACACTTAATCTTAAGCTAAAGACACTAACGCCTCTAAACTCCCCTCTATGTTCTACTTAGTCTTAGGTTTCCTAGATACTAAATAACTCTACTAAAGCCTTATTATAGACTATATTTATTAAAGATCGAATTTCCTACTACTAAAGTAGCTCTCTAACCCCTATTTACGAGGCTATTAACTAGTTTATAAAGGGTATATTAAAAGTAATATACTAGATAGTACTATTAAAAGCTAAGAACTAGAGACTTCGATAAGTAAATAAAGTACTAAGTAAGCGCTATAGAGCTAAAAAAACACGCCTATAGTAAGGAGGATTACTTAGCTAATAGAAAGCGTAGGACCTATAGGATAATAGAGACGTTAGTAAGTAGGTAATATAGGAAATAAAGAGAAGTAGTAGTCGGAAGCTAAGAGAAGAATCACGTGTACAGCGCTGTAGCAACTACGGAGAGACTGGTTATAATACGCGTACTTATAATATTATAGAAGAAGTATCTAAGGAAGAGATTTCTAAGTAGTTTTAATTAATTAGAGGCGTTGTAGTAGAGTTATTATAATTTTAATCGCGAGCGTAGAAAATTTTAGCCGGTTCGCTTATTTAGCCGGTTCGCTTGTTTAGCCGGTTCGCTATATATACACGTTAATACTTATAGAATAATTAGATTATAACTAAGGTATTACTTTTAAAGAAGGCTAATAAAGGTAGTAAAAGCTAGTAATAATTACTAAGTAATTAAGAACTCACTTATTATAAGTAAGTTCTAGAATACTGAAATTAGTATAAGACAAATATTAAGTATTAAATACTTAGTTCTAAATACTATTATTTGGTATTGTTTAAATACTTTAATTTCTAATATCTAAAAGCTAGCGTTGAAAGCTGGACCAAATACCAACATCTACGCGTTGCTAAACGGTGAGACGACGGCAAAGAGTCAAGTACTAGGAGCATAAGAAACCAGGTTCTATTCGAGTATCTAAAGCTAAGGAAGGAAGAGACAGAAGCTTGTGAGCTCTCTGGGTATATATACTGTGCTCCTGAGCTAGTCCCGCCTAGGACCTAGTGTCCTAGGCTTGTGATCTGTCGGAACGAGCTGAGTGTATGTAAGCCAGGAGCTCAGATCGTCTCAAACGGAGCCTGAGTGCTTATTAGTATCTTTATCTCCTCAGACCAACACACAACAAACTTCTCAGTGCCACACAAACATAACACAATGAACTCGAAGTCGCACCTTCTCCGTACACACCCAGGCCACCACAAGTCTTTAAAATAACCCAAGTCTCCACAGAAACGGTCGTAACGATTTTCAACCCCCAACTTTGCCAACTCCACCAAGACTCTTCAAAGTCGTTCCCCTCCCAAACTTAATTCATCCCTCACACCATGCGCATTTGAAACGTCACGGAGGAGGATTCTGCTGAAGCTGCTGGGGTTGGTGGTTTTGCTGGTTCTGTAGGGGCTGCTGATTTTGATTGCGTTCGACGAGTGAGTTGATAGCTTCTACGGCTTCTCGGAGACGATTCTGTGCATCGCGGATAGCTTCGTGTGTAGCATTCCCATCTGCAGATAGGGTATCAAGGGCATCTTTGGCATTTCGCTTCTCGTTCTGAGCGTCTTCAATCAAGTTGAAAGAAGCTTCCGCTCCTCGGAGACGCATTTCCGCTTTTCGAACAGCTTCATGTGTAGCATTCGCATCCGCAGACACAGTAAAAAGGGCCGAAGTAGCTTCTTCTTTCTCGTGCCGGGCATCTTCGAAAATCACTCGAGCGTTCTCTTCCGCACGACGCGCCTGCCGTTCTTTCTCCTCGGTATCTCGACGCGCTCGATTTTGAAGAATAACTCTGCAATCATCGTACAAGTCCTTCGCATCGGTGGCATTGCCCTGTAATGTCCTTTCCTTCCATAGTTTCCACACAGGGGTGTCAGGAAGGAGATTGACCTTTTCTACCCAGTCTGGCTTCGTTGGCTTATCCCGGAAGTATGTGATCAGCTTCCCATAGACATGTGTTCGTGTGGGGGCATCCGAATAGTCAGCTTGGCGAAAAGAGTTTTTATGTCTTCTCAAACTGATGTGATTGCAAACCAGAAGATTGACCTGGCCAATTCCATTGAAGATAATAAAGCCGACCTGGTCTGCAACGGTGCCATTTGGAATTGTGGCAAAAATGAACAGCAACATGGCGAGGGTCCCGAGCCGCCGAAACCATGTCAGGAACAAGACAATCGGTTGGTTATCCCACTCCGTCAACCCTCTTCCTGTCCATGACGAGATGTCTTTTCGAAGACCTTCAAGTACCACGCAAGAATTCCGTCTGCCCAAGAATATTGTGGCGTCTTTGCTGTCGGCCGCAGAAATTTCCCCACCTCTACCTGGAACAATGCAGCACAGGTCTATGAGGCGGATTATAAGGGACCAAACGCCAAGACTGAAGCATAAAGAGTTGCCAATCCAGGTAGTCTTTGGGCAATGCACCATACCCCAAAAGAACACCCCGCAAACTCCCCAGGAAAAGAGTATCCACACACACCAATCAAGAAGTGTAAAGTTTGGCCATTTCGCGTCACGCCATGCCGAATTCGGGAAACGGATCTTAGCTTGTGGATCAGATTCTGGAATGACGAGCCTGTAGTATGCTCTGTCTCTGAGAAGGTCGTAGTAATGGATGATGGCTTCAATACGAATGTTCCGTAGATTCGCCTTGTTGGAGTTGTAAGGACTTATGTATTCCATGCCAGTGCGATCAATGATCTTGGAATTTGAATGAAGATAGCTTTGAAGGCCAGCGACTGGAGCAGGGAATGAAAATAAGCTCGACCACCGGTGCTGGCTCTGTCGGTACTCAAGCTCACGATGTTCGCCAACAAGCACAATGAAGGACGCAAATGCATCGAGGTGCCATCCGTCCGCAGGAGGAAGAGCCCACATCGTGAATATCAGAAAAAGAGGTACGGGAAGCGGCAAGGCTTGAGAACACACAATCGGGGGTTGACTTTTGGTTACACGTGCAAAGGCATGGAGAGTAACAGTCGCTGAGATGGAGTGAGTATGGTACAAACAAAATGTAGAGGATCTCGGAGAACGCAGAAACGGAAGAGGATGAAGCTGAAAATTAACCAGACGAGAAAGAGATGAAAAGGTGAAATGAGATTGGGGGCGATGGGGCGGGATCTCCATGCACGCGTACCCACTGGACCTATAAGAGCATTTTGACGCCTCTTATCAAAGCACGGTTTAATGTGCCACTATCCGAAAGACCCTTCCGTTCTTCAAACTAGGATTGCACAAGCTTGCTTCAGCTGGGCATGTGAGGCTGAAAGGTGCATCGGGGACCAGCGAAACGAAAAGAACTCTGCAATCTGACAACAAAAGAAGAACAGCCACGCACGGGAGGAGGGAACATGGCGGCAAAGTATTGGACACCAAAACGGGAAAAGGATTGACATTCAAGGATGTTACGGGCCCGCCAGCGCCTCTTTTTGAGACCTCGGCCAACTTCAGCCTATGACTATGACACGGAGACTCGAAAAGCACCAAACCATAGGTGCAGACGCAGGTGAGAGCTTCGAACTCAAAAGGAATTTTGAGCACTTGGAAATCCTTGGAGTACTACTCCTAGTCAAAACTCCGAATTTGCCGATTGACTTTAAAATCTAGGTGTCAATGACCATAAAATAATGCCGCCAAAAGCCGAACCAATTTGATGACTCATCTTTCGCCAGGCTTCGACAACTTTCCTAAATTAGTCCGAGTCTTCCAACATCAACACACAATGACGCCAAAACTATGTAAGTTTCACACATTTTATTCTACTTCCTGCAACTATTGATCAGAAAAAGGCTAGTCTTACACAGAAATAGTTCTCCTTCATGGTAGTTCCGCCGCAACCGTTGGCCCGTCTTGTCAACTATGAAGCTTGACACGGACGTACCTTTCGGGGCACTCTGTCAGTCCCGAGACCAGTTGAAGGCGGCTATACTAGATATCTCACTACTCGCTATTCCTCATCACAGGGATCATGACTTCCTCGACTCCCTGCATTTTCTTGCCCCTTATCAGCCGGGCGAGGCAACTCCTCCGGCCGAGCAAAAGTCTTCATCAAGCAGAGACCACTGCCCGTGTAAAACAGCACCCAAGTTCTCCCACAGCAGTCCCCAGACTCTAAGATTAGCGAAGATCCACGAATGTACACACTATCTTGCCGTTTCTTATTGCTGGCATAGAGGGGAGGTAGCAAGCGAAGACGCTGCTGACAAGTTCCGTATCCGGACCGCAGAAGGAAAGGAGCGTCTTGCTTGGGCTCCTACAGCTATCCTGAGGAGGGCCATAGAGTATGCTATTCACTATAACATCCCTTATATTTGGATTGATCAAGACTGTATTGAGCAGAACGATCGTGAAGGGAAAATCGCTGGCATCCAATCACTGGATCTGGTGTACCGTCGTGCTGAGTATTCAGTGGGCCTTTTACGAGAAACTCTGAAGTCTCAACGACACATTGATGCTTTACTGGCAATACGGGAGGTACAACGAACAGTTACTGCTCCAGATGCAAGTTTACCAGAGGTTGATTGGGAGGCCATATGTGAGCTGCTGGAACATCTAGCAACCGACGAATGGTTTACTCGGTCCTGGATCCTACAAGAGTACGCTCTCGCCAAAGATATGAGGCTATTAGTCAAATGCCCACCAGATCTAAACTTCTCAACAATAGTCCAAGTTGGGCAAGGCCAGGTGGAGCTGCCTCCGAAGGATTTTGAGCTTGAAGACATCGGGCATCAATATATTGCTGGAGGGAAATCAGACCGCCTGTCTTTCGACCGGCTGTTACAAGCGATAGGTTCAACCAACGCTCGTCCCGTGTGTCAACCGCTCGGGACTTTTGGAGGCGAAGAAGAGCGTTTTGGCACGAACGCTTCGAAAGCATTGTGGTATCTCAGAAAGCGCAAGAACACACGAGTTCAGGATCGAATAACTATCATCGGTAATCTCTGCGACAACGCTCTCCGCCTCGATACACGACAAAGGGATCTCGAGAGCCACAGTTTTAGTGTCGCTTTATTGACCCTTGCTCTCCTCAATGGCGACTTTTCTCTCCTGTTCTCCGAACCCGATAAAAGTATGGCCCCAAAATTTTCGGATTCCTGGTTACCATCACCATCTACCGCTTTTGACCAGGTCCGGGGTCTAGGAGATCTAGGGGACACAATTCGCTTTGCTACATTTGGAATATCAGCCCGAGGGTTGGGCTGCAAAGGATTCATCACCCACATCAATACTCAAATCGATATGGCGAAGATCCAGATGTTATACTGTACAGAATACCAACATCTTGGCGCTTATGGAAACCGAAGGAACAGTAGAACTCGGCAGGAACTGGATATTATCGTCCTCTCGGAAGTTACACTTACATTTGAAGGACAAGGATGTCATATCCTGGCGGATTTGTTGAGGACTTGGATTCACAGTATAGGGAACTCGGCCTCACAAAGTACGATCAAGGTTGTGAATGGACTGCCGGATGCTCATTCGCGAGCAAGGAGGCTTCCCTGGTTGATCGATAGGGTGATGAACCAAAGTAGCCTTTGGTGCGGAATCTTTGGGAAAGCCCCCTCAACCGGAGAACCAACAGCTATATTCGACGCCTCCGAACCAGAGCTTGTGTTCACGCCATATAGTGAGAGTTTCAAGAGTCGACCTCGGTCGAAACTTTTAGACTTGCCCATATCATGGGTCATCGATCCATCGCAGCTCTCACCTTCTGGAGGCACTGACTCTTCTTCGTCGGGATGGCAGATTAGAGAAAAAGCACCGATAAACTGTGTTAGAAGAGCTTGTGGGATTTTCCAAACGTCTTCTGCCATTCCTGAAAGCCTCACCTTGGCGTGGCCCCCGTATAATGCCTAAGTTCTGTGACCGCAGGTAACGTTCACGGTTCACAGAATTCTTTTGAGGAAAGAAGGCCTTCCTCGGCGGATAGAAAGACCTCTAGAAACAGTTTCATCATGTTGCCAAGGATAATTATGCATGGCTGTCAGAGCTGCATGACGCAAGTTACTCTTGGAATGACATTGCAGAGATCTTGTTAGAAGAAGCAGAATATGCGCCATGGATTCCCTTCGAACCGAGCCAACTACAACTCGCGGATATACAAAGGGGGTCCCACCTCCCACGCTGTGTGCACCAAGTCACTGCCAGTGACCCTGAGATTTCTCTTTACAATCTTGATATGTCCACTATACATATCTCGAGACAAAATGAAGATGTCAAAAGAGTAATACAGGAGCTTTGTGGGCTAGCAGGTGTTTCACCAATGTCTTCAAATGTCAAGGACTGGAATGGAGATGTCGTATTCAACCAAGATAATACTCATTCTAATGTGTGTTACATCTGTGATGATGACGAGGATTCTGATTTCAAGGCCGTATTATGTCGGATTACGAAGGCTCTTGAAGGTTTTTGTAAAGCCTTTGGTCAGATTCAACAAGCTAGGCTCTGTTGCGATTCATTTACGATACTTGTGAACCTGACATCCAATCCCGAGACACAAACGTCTAGTCCTAATCCAGAACTACTGCCAACGCCACCTCAGGTAGAACTGTGGCGAGTAGACTTGAAACCCTTACTACAACTTCGGAGAGAGCTCAACCATCTTTTATATCAAGAAAACATTACAGAGGTTGACACCGCGAATTTTCGAAATATCGCTATGAAAATTCTTGCACCACTTCTTCGGACAGCAAGCTACCAAAGGGAGGAAGCGGATGACGGTATTGATTATACGCTTCACTTATGTGCCCTAGCTGTACAGTTTGTTTGTTTAGGCCTTCTCTCTTATAGTCAAGCACATGTTGGAGCAATTCACCCATTCTTCCTCGACACACCACAAAAGAGCGTACTTCTAGGAGGCATCACAGGAAAACATGTTAAGATAATTGTAAATCAGAACTATCTTACATGCTTTGGAGACATGTTAAATGGGCGATCTATCTTAACATTCAGCGCTATGATCCAGCCGACCGTCAGCTTACTGTTAAACCACGAGACAACAAAGTATGATCTGTTGGCTTCACCAGAGGATATACTCGACACTTGGGGTCCTGGACAATTTATCTATCGAAAGGACCATTAAGTACAACCCTGTGCCATCAGTGTTGGTGGTGGAATTGTTTATTCAATTGATGACACTGTTAGGACCTTTCATTGGAGCGTGCGAGATTCTATAGAAAGTGGAGAGTGGAAGAAGGGCCTCACATTCGATCCACACCTCAAAATTGTTGTTGGGACTCTGGTTACTGTAAATGTAACTTGCTCTCTTGATGAAGCAAAGTGCTGGGATAACTGCTACCATGGTTTGTATCCTCTGGGAACATCTGAACTTTATTGGAAGCCTGCTGAACGACAAGGTGGAATGCAAGCTGGATTCCAGTACTTTTTTGCACAGGCAAACCAAACCTGGGTTAAAGATGATGGCAAAACGTTAAAACAGTTGTTCCTTGATCACGATGATGCAAAACTTATCTCATTCCTTGAATGTAGATGGGGTCTTCAGGTCAGCTTTTGTACAGGTGTGGCAAAGAGGGTTCTTCTCCGGCAACTTATCGCAGATGTAATTCCCCTGTTTGCAAAGAGGGCCATTTTAATTGCTTATATAAAAGAAGCTGTATGGAAGGATTTAGTAAAAACAGATATTGTGGAAAAGCTTCAAAATCAGGAACACACTCACTGGTATCCAAGTCTGACACTTGACCATCAAAAAGTGGTATCAGAGCTTGTATGCAGCATAATTCGGACCTTGAAGGATACCGGACTTGATCGTGATGGAAACTTGGTTATTGCTTGGCCTCGTGAGCATGGTATTTCTCGGTGCTTTAAAATTCTATGTGAAAAGCAGAGCCACTGGGCTCATATTCTTGCAGATTCACAAGACTCTGCAACCTTTGCCTATGTCTCCGTTAAGTGCCTCGTCTCATCTAAAGTACATTGCTCTGGAACGACACCAGTCTGGGGAAACTTGAGCACCATGCTCGGAACATCTGTGCTTCCTTCTATGTCAGTTCTAAGACCAACTGAATGGGTATTGCAACACGGGGAAAAATATTTTATTAGAACGCGAGATTCTTTGGTTTATTTCAAAGTCTATATGGATTCTGAAAATGGGAGCACATCAACTTATGTATGCTTGATCACTAAGCATTTCGATTTGCCAGAACATATTATGAATCGGCTACTAAATCGTAAGGGACGGAAAGAGGATGGTAGGCTTAGAGAAAGGCGTGATGAATCCCAGCATTCAGTGGAAGTTTTAGTTCTTAATCCGAAATAATGCTTTGCGACAGAGAAATAAGACTAGTGTGAGAGTGGGTCTGATAACTTGAAAAATACGCACTATTGATAATAAATATCAGTATCTTGTATTTAATATTGTACAGTTTATTCCCTGGTATCATTCACTCCAATTCGACGTTATATAGTTATACAGGTACCAAGTGAGACTAGTGAGTTGTGTGTATGTAAGAAGAAGCTCCTAGCCTACTTAAATAGTACTTTCTCAGCTACTAGATATCTCAATGGGTAGCCGTACGTATTAAGCCCTTAGTAGCCCGTAAAAATTATATTATATCTCTAAGAAAGTGACGGTAGATAGGTAAGCCAAAAAGATGCTCTAATGCAATTGTGAATACTAAAGAAGAAGAAAAGAGTTGGTAAAAATAGTCTTTAGAATTCCTCTGTTCTCACTATAAGAAGTGTTGAATAATTATATCATTCTATATTAATCGACTATATTATTTTTTATTAGATTATCAGCTAAGATAAATCTTCATTTATGCTAAGAGAAAGTCCCAAAAAGGTCATAAGCGAGAGGTACGTATATACTTCCTCGGCTAGTAGAAATAAGATTTTACGGCGCTTGAAATTTATATAGTATATTGTTAGAGCGGGGATCTCGTTAGAAAACCTCGTTCCTCCCTCGTAACCCAATTCCACTTACAACAGGTCCCTTTCTAACAGAAGAAAGAATGGTGCGGTGCTTCGATCCTGTCAGGGTATACAACGTACGTCGACGACCGTACAGGGTAAATAACTAGATTAACTATAAGGAGAGAAGAGGATCCAAAGGATCCGAAGTTAGTTACAGTTATACTTACGTAATCCAAACCACTATTAAGCATATACTAATTGACTACTTAATACCATTATACTTCCCCTCCGAGGCGTATCTTCCAAAATGCAGGGGTTATGTTTTGCAGTGCCGCTTTACCAAAAAGTCTTAATATTCTGTATACCACCCTCGGGCTCTAATTACAGCCAAACATCGTGCTCTCATAGTATGTATAAGCTCCTTAATCCTTTCGTATGAAATAGATTCCTAGGCTTCTTATATTGCCACCCTTAGTCGTTTGTAAGAACTGTGTACTTGAAGGTAGTGTACTTGAATATAGTCCTTTATATCATTCTATATAGTCTCAATAGGGTTCAAATCAGGACTGTGAGCAGGCTATTTAATAACCCTTATTCCTACAGCTTTAAGAACCGACTTTGTAAAAGCAGAGGCATGACCTTTGGCGTTGTCTTATTGGAATTGAAGCTTTGGGTATTGTTGTAATATCTCATCTACTACAGGGACAATGATTACGATCTCTTTCTCAATTTATAATCAATATTTTTACCTAAGTCGCGATTGTCCTTGAACTTACACTTGCTCACACATCACCTCCGACTCGGGATTGGAAATGGTGTCTACGAGAGCTTGATTTGATAACTATGGCCACCTCGCTTAACTTAATCACTATGTTACCCTGCTTAATAACCACCTCGCTTAATTTGATCACCTTAATTACCCTACTTAATTAGTAGTATGATCACCTCGCTTAGTTTGATTACTATGATCATTTCGCTTAATTATTACTATGATTATATAGAACTACAAAGTTATTAAAATTTAGACGAATCAAAGAGAGTGACAGGTATTAGTTTTAGGCTATTTTATCGTTTAGAAGTAGAGGAAAGATATTTTATTATAGTGAAAATATACTACTCTCTAATAGATAGGATAAAATTTGTTTAGTAGAGTATAGTAGAACGTACTAGGTGTCACGAATCACGTGTAAGCATGTGACGAGTGAAGACCAGGCGGCGCCCTGGCAGGTTAAGCACTATCGGAAACTCTTATAGAAGAAGGATCCTTAGACTAGCTAAG
>JAPZOX010001543.1:0-10656 GCA_037952655.1 Hymenoscyphus sp. LP001 | reverse complement strand
TTCCAGGTTCGTAGCCAGCGCCACGGACAGGCAGAGATTTCGACTTTGCTGGCCTCTGGGTATATATTATTTTCAATTTAAATAGTTTATTAAATTTAAATATATAACGTGGTTTATCACCGAGTGGCGCATATCACCGAGTGGCGCACTTTCCCCCTACCCTACTACTTTAATATCAGATTAATTAACTATAATAAATAATATTAATTAAAACTACTTAGAATCTAATAAACTAGATACATCTATAACCTCTTAACAAGTTCGTATATTATAACCAGTCTTTCCGCAAGTGCTACACCGTCGCCTAGAGGTTTGCCCCTTATTTTACCTACCCCCCTTAGAACGCTTGTCGCGTCGAGCCTGTTCCTCTGCCTCCTTTTAAGCTAATACGTCTTACACATCCTCTATAGTAAGTGCACCTCCTTAACAGACCCGAGTCTTTTTAGCCCTACGGCGCTTACTAAGTGCTTCATTTGCCTTACGAAGGGTATAGACTTCAGCTAATAACAAAGTTATCTCATAAGCTAATAGCTCTATACCCTTTACTAATACAGCTATAGTCTCGAAAATAGGGGTTAGCAAGCTTCCTTAATACCGTAAAATACGATTCTTAACTAAAGTTGTTTACGAAAGAGCGTCAGTTAGGTTACGAGGGGTCTATAAGACCTAAGGGTTAGCAGCCGTAGAGGGGGGTCTAGTAGGTATAGGAGTTCGTAATTAGATATCAAGCTTTAATATTATAGCCTAGGGATTAAAAGGTACTAAGCCAGCTTCGTAGAATCCAGCTTAGGCGTTTTAAGTTATTATTAATTACTTATAAGCTACGTAAAAGGCTAAAAAGAACTTAACCTTAGTAATATAGTTAATATAAGCTTTAATTATAACGGTTCTCACCGCTACTATACTTTAGACCAGCTCTTAGCTAGAACTCGCTAAGCAGATGTGCTTAGTACACCTCCTATATTTAAAGAGCTTCTAGCTCCTAAGCTTCTGTTCTTTCTTCTCTTCTCTCCTTAGCTTAGAATCTTCGTATAGACAGTTCTATAGTATTAATTATACTATTTGTAATATCTAACGTAGTTGTACTCTTATATAGTCTATTAGCTATATATGTCGTTATATTATTCTAAGCTCTTTAACACTGCCTAGGAAGGCTATAGATAATCTCTCTACCTGTCTATCTAGTATAATAGAAGGACTCTACGATCCTTAATTACCTAGCCGTAGTACTCTTTAAAAGGAATTAAGAAGGTCTAGTAACTAGAGAGTCCTAGACACTACGTAACGAGACGAATATTCCTTCTAGTAAATAACATATATATAGAAAACTACTACTACTACGATAGCATCTTTATAATAGAGAGTGCTTCTAGGAGTTACTACTCGATATATATCCCGCGGTTAAGAATACTTAAATCTATAATAAGAAAACGATAACTCGCTAGCAGCTTAGCTTAAGCACTAGCTAGACTCCGACTACAACGACGCCTCTGAAAGCTTAAACACCTTGTAAGAGCAAGTCCAAGCACTTAGCTAGGACTAGTCGCGAACCTAGTAATTGCTTAAACAGCTTCTTAGCCGCCTTCCGCCTCTAAGTAATCCAGCTACTGCTTAACCAACGGCTACCCCGTCACTTTCAAACATCGTACGATTAACTGAATAATAAACCCTAGAATTAACGATACTAAGCTTAAGTACTAGCTATAAGTACTTAAAGAAACTACTAGACCTCTAGCCTCTTTCTAATAGAATAGACCCTACGTTCCTAGGTTAGAAGATCTAGATCTAAGGGAAATTTAGAAGTAATAGAGACTACTTCTACGACGAAGAAGATAAGATGTTCTACGTTTTTAATCGTATAACCGGAAATGCCTAGAAACACCTCTAGCCGCGGATCGACGAGGATTCCTAGACACGTTTTGTCTTAGTAAGAGAAATAATCAACTATCTTATCTCTATCTTTATTAACCTAAATAGAGTATAAGACACTAAGTAGGAATATGATTATAATTATATAATAAAGAAGACTTAGACGTTTATAGAGTTTTAGACTTAGTTCCTACACCTGGCTAAAGAAGCATAGATTCTCTAAGAAAGCCTCTACTTAGATTTATATAATAGACTAACGATCCTACTCTAGAAAGGAATCGTACTAATATTACGTACTCTAGATATATATTAAGAACTGTTAGCTAACTGCCTGTCTATAGATATAGAGCTAAGACGTATTACTATAAGAGAGGACTATTAGAAGTTATACTAAGAAAGATCTATTACTCGACCTATATAACCTACTCGCCCCTCTATTCCTGCTCTAGGCAATGTTACAGCTTCTGCTCTACCTACTTTATAATTCCTAGGAAACACACCAGGCCTAACTTCTTATATAATATATCTAGTTTCTTCTTATAACTCTAGTAAGAAGCCTTATAAAGTAAAGCGACTAGTATTAGAGGATGCTAATACCACCTGTTATAACTGTTATAGAAAAGGATATTATACTACTATCTATCCTAAGCTAAGGAGAATTAATCTTAAGGAAATAGACGAAGAAGAATTAGTAAACGAAGAACTCTTATATAATAAGAGAAAAGAGGAACCCTAGGCTAAGACTCCTGCCTAGGGTATACTCTTAGTCTTAAGAAGATTGATTTAAGTCGATTAATAAGTAGAAAGCACTTTATAGTTCTATATACTCTAGTAAATAATAGAATTATAATTATAACTTATGCCTTAATTAATACTAAAGCAAATAACTTTGCTTTTATCAACACTGCTTTCGCTGTTAATATAGCTAAGTTTTTTAACCTTAAACCTTAGAAACTAGTATATACTATTATAACTAAAGAGTTTAATAGTAAGTTAAGTAAATCTATTACTTATATTCTTACTCTTTAACTCTTAGTAGATAGACATCGGTAAATAAACATCCTCTTCTATATCCTAGACCTTAGGAACTATAAAATTATACTTAGACTTAAGTAGATAGCCTACTTTAAAATCTAGCTTAATCTAGGATAAGGAATACTTATATAGCTAGATAATAACAAACCTCTACTACTAATCTTCTAGAAAGAGATTCGCCTACTAAGAAGCTATATACGCCCTTAACGCTACTAGCCTAACCACTAGCGAGATGTCTTAGTAAGAGAGTATACTATAGAATAAGAGGACGTACGACGTTAAGACAGTAAGCAAGCACTCTATACTATCCTCTCTCGCCTACCCTCGCCTTATTCAAGTACTCCGTTAGAAGAAGACTCCGGTTACGAGAGTTAGGAAATAACCGAGATTAAGACTATTAGACGTAATATATACGAATAGGACATCTGCGATAAGATACGCTAGATATAGTAAGAGCTAAGCCTGCTAGACGCTATACTCTCGCGGCCTAGTTATTAACTTCTAAGTCGCTCTTATATAAAGAAAGAGCTCCTCTTACTTAATATTACTTATATTTTAGTAAATGCTTTTTATATCTACTTATACTACTAGGAAAATAAGTTCTTTTCAACTAGCTTATATAAGCTAGACTAAGTAATTTAAGAGAAAGAGGCTCTTAGAGATAATAATAAAGCAACTATCTAAGAAATCAAAGACAAGCTCCCTTCTTAGTATAGCTTATATAAAGATATATTCTCTAAAGCCGCTTCTGACAAGCTCCTACCTTAACGCTCTTATAACTACTAAATCTAGCTAGAAGCTCTAAATACCCTTAGATACAGCCTACTTTATAAGTAATCCGTAGACGAGCTTAAAGCTATTAAGTAGTATTTAGTTAAGAACCTAGAAAAGGGATTTATTAAGTCTAGCTAAGCCCTCTTCGCCTCGCCTACGCTCTTTATACACAAGCTAAATAGCAGCCTCCGCTTCTGTATTAACTTCTATAAACTTAATACTCTTACTTATAAGAACCGCTACCCTTTACCGTTAATTAATAAGACTCTTACCTACTTAGCAAATACAAAGTTCTTTATAAAGCTCGATATATAACAAGCTTTCTACTATATCTATATAAACCTAGAATCTAAGAACCTTATAACATTCTATACTAGGTATAGGTTCTATAAATATAAAGTTCTTCTATTTAGTCTTATAAATAGCCCTGCTATATACTAGCGCTATATAAACGACGTTCTCTTTAACTACCTTAACGACTTCTATATAGCCTACTTAGATAATATCCTTATTTACTTAGACAACCTCTTAGAATATAAGGAATATATAAGACAAGTCCTCTAACGGCTTCGCGATACTAGCCTATAAGTAGATATTAAGAAGTGTGAATTCAGCGTTACTCGGACGAAATACCTTAGCTTTATTATTAGTACTAACGGTATTAAGGTAGACCTGGACAAAGTCTCTATAATATATAAGTAGAAGCAGCCTAGTATAGTTAAGAGAGTCTAATCCTTTCTTAGCTTCTGTAATTTCTATAGACGCTTTATCTATAACTACGGACTTATTACTAAGCTACTTATATACCTAATAAAAGCTTTAACCCTCTTTATATTCGATAAGTCTTACTACTAGGCTTTCTAGGAACTTAAACAACGCCTTATCTCGTCTTCTATTCTATAATATTATAACCCTGCTTTAGAATATAAGTTAGAAACCGACGCCTTAGACAGAGTAGTAGCTAGTATCCTCTCTTAATTATACTCTAATAGAGAATAGCACCTCGTAGGCTACTTCTCAAAGACTATGGCATCTACGGAGTATAATTACGAGATTTATAATAAGGAGATACTAGCTATTATACGCTCTCTTAGCTACTAGCGTCCTAAACTACAAAGCACGCCTTCCCGTTTTAGAGTATATATAGATTATAAAGCACTTAAGTACTTTATAACAACTAAGCAGCTTACTAGCCGCTAGGCTAGGTAGGCTAAACTACTCTCTTAATACTCTTTTATAATTATATATTAAGTAAGCAAAGATAATACTTAACCTAATACTCTTATAAGAAGGGGATAAGATATTAGCTCTTAAAACGAGCTTAAAGCAAGTATTCGTACTAAGGCCTTACTTTAGCTAGAATAACTAGACCTAGTAATTCTAGAAAACAACAGTCTATAGTTAGCCCTATTAGATAAGAGTATATAAGAGCTAAGCTAATTAATTAACCAGATCCTAGTAGCTAACTATATAACGGAATTACTAGTTAATCTAAGAAGATAAGTAGATACTTAGCTAGGGGATTTTCAGCTTAAAAATAGACTACTTCTCTACTAAGGACGACTAGTAGTTCCTACCTAAGATACCCTAGTAGCAGATCTAATCAAGGAAGCTTACGACTAAATCTCTTTTATATACCCTAGTAAAGCAAAGATAATACGTATCCTTGCCTAGAAATACTATTAGAAAGGACTTGCCTAGGATATAGCATAGTATATTTATAATTACTACGCTTATAAGCGAGCCTATGTTCCTTAAGACCGTACGCTAGGATTCCTCTACCTACTACTAGTCCTAGACCGCTCTTAGTAACACGTTACTATAGATTTCAAGTTATTCCTAAAAGACAAGTTTAGCTATAACATAGCCTACATAGTAATTAACCGCCTAAGTAAGTAAAGTATCTCTGTTCCTTGCTATAAGACAACTACTGCCTAGGACATAGCCTAGTTATACGTGTTATATGTCTATAGACATCGTAGAGCGCTATAGACAATTGTATTAGATAGAGGACCTTAATTCGTCTCTAATTTCTAGAACGAGTTCTACCGTATACTAGGTATCTAGATTAAGCTATCTATAGCTTTCTACTCTTAAACAGATAGACAGACAGAGATTATAAATCAGTACTTAGACCAGCGCTTACGTCCTTTCGTTAATTACTATTAGGACAACTGGTCTAAGCTCTTACCTATCATAGACTACGCCCAGCTAACGTTACTCTATAAGAGCATTGGAATGTCGCTATTTAAGCTCCTAAATACCTACCCTCTACGTACCTCGTTGTAATAGAACCATCAGGAATTGATCGGAATAATCGGAATTGGAATTGCCGAGTCTACGTACTGAATAGAATACGATACGGATGTTGTTTCAGGATTTAGAATAGCCAGATAGCTCTAGACTTACTATTATCCGAACCTCTTATAAATAGCTGCCTCCTCTCTATCGGGAAAGACTAATTTGGTCTTTTCCTTCGTATCAGAGCCTAGTATTCGGATATGTCATTCTATCGAACGCACTTCTATATACCTCTTTTGTAGTAGTATCCGTTTCGTGCTGTTACACTCGTTTAACTGGAACAAGCCAGACGTAGCAACAGTGAAAGAGAAGCTAAATCAGGAAGAGGTATAAAGAGTAGTTAGAAAGCTTTAAAAAGCGTGAGAAGCGGCTCGTACGATTATAAAGGAAGTATAAGATAAGAAGCGAAGAGATATTAACCCCTACTAATAAGAAGTAGACTTCAACGTAGGAGATAAGGTCTAGGTATTAATAAGGAATTAGAAGACAGAGCGTCCTAGCTATAAGCTAGACTACTAAATAGCAGGTCTATATAAGGTTATTTAGAAAGTAGGACACTTCTATAAGGTTAAGTTACTAGCCTCTATAAAGATATACCCTATATTCTTAATAGACCGCCTACGAAAAGCTTTAGACAACCCTCTGCTAGGATAAGCAAACGAACCACCTCTACCTATACAAATTATAGACGACGAGGAGTAGAAAGTAGAAGATGTAGTTATAGTAAAAAAGATAAGAAACACACTATATTATAAGGCTAAATAGGTAGGACACGACAAGGATCTAGAGTAGTATCCTGCTTCTAACTTTAAGTATTCCCTATATAAGCTAAGAAGCTTCTATTTAGCGTACCCTATGTAACCAGGTCCCCCGCGTCGCTTAGATAATTAGATTAAGACGTACGAGGATAGGTTAGATTTATATAAAGATCTAGACGATAGTATAGACGCTTCTACAAGCTTGAGAGTAAGCTTCTTTTCAAAGGGGGGGGTAATATAACGGTTCTTACCGCTACTATGCTTTAGACTAGCCCTTAGCTAGAACTCGCTAAGCAGATATGCTTAGCACACCTCCTGTATTTAAAGAGCTTCCAGCTCCTAAGCTTCTGTTCTTTCTTCTCTTCTCTCCTTAGCTTAGAATCTTCGTATAAACAGTTCTATAGTGTTAATTATATTATAATCTATATCTGAAGACAAAGGTATAAGAGTATATATGTATATATTCGAGAATTTAAAGCTATAGTTCTAAGAACGAGGGAATACGAAATATATACTCTACGAAAAAGAGGTATTTCTGCTAACTATAAAGAGCTTTTAATCTCGTTATAAATCCGTCCAAGCGTTGTAGCTCTGACGGTCACGTGTAGGACCGAGAATCACGTGTTACGGACCAGCGCTGTAACATTACCCCCTCTTTTAGAAAAAGCTTGTCTACAAGCTTTGTATTACAACTGAATCGTCTGTTAGATAATTGTAATCGTCTATTCCGTCTTCCTACGCTTATATCTAGCTTTATAAAGCCCTTAGCGGACCAGCGCGGGCTAGATTAGCAAGGTGAAAATCGTGTAATTTGTATAGGTAATACTTAAAATTCGAGGCCGGATACTACTATAGATTAGGGTTATAGCCTAACTATTGAACCCTGTATTAGAGCTTTCTACGAACTGCTTTTATAGCTAAGACTTCTTCTACTTCCTACTCTTCCTAATCTGTAACCTGTATTAGCGGGGGTAGTTCGTTTACCTGTCTAGGTAACGGATCTATAGTAGCCTTATAGAGCAGTAACGGGTAGAATACGGGGTGTATACAGAAGTGGTCTAGCAGTTCGAGCTGGAAAGAGTGTCCTTCGCAGGCTGTAATCTAGAATAGACCCTCGTTTTATCTATCTAGCTTATAGCTCGGCTAGTCTGTCTTCTAATTATAAGTCGATACCTAAACAAAGTCGTCTACGTTAAAGTCTACCGCTCTTCGAATCTAGTTTATAGACCTTATATAGTAGTCTTATGCTTTACTAACTAATTCCTTTGCTACGGTCTAAGTGTCGTATATTCTCTATACGAGTGCCTCTATATCGGTCTGGTTAAGCTGTTCGTAGACTGTTATAGATTTATCTAGACGGTTCTAATCAAAGGACGTAGTAGCTACGTATCTATTAATTACTTTAAAGAGCGAGAGCCTACCTAGACTCTTATATAGAAGCGTAAGCTAAGCGTAGTCTAGAATAGAGACAAGTTCGCTCTAGTTATCTTAATAGTAACTAATAAAAGGCTATAGACGTTGATTAATCTATTAGTTTATAATTTCAGTTTATCTATCAGTTTGTAGGTAGAAAGCAGTAGATAGCTTAAGCTTTATACTAAGGATTCTATAGAATTTAAACTAGAAAGAAGAAATAAACTATAGTCTATAGTCTAAAACAATGCTTTATAGATAGCCGTAGGTTCGATAGATCTATATAACGTATATTCGAGCTATATCTCGGGCTATAACTGTCTTTAGATAGAGGATCGAGACCGATTACTTAGTTAGACGATCTATAACTACTTATAAGGTATCGTAACCTTGTTTATTAGTAGGGAAAGACTTATAGTCTATAGTGATATACTGCTAGGGACGTTCTAGAACTGGTAATAGGTATAAAAACCTAGGTTTACAGTCGCGAGGAACTGTAGCACGTCGACAGTCTCCGCAGTTACTAATATAGGTTTCTACGGACGTCTGTAAACCTTTCTACTAGTATCTACGAGCGAGGATAGCTACCGTCTTTGTCCGTCCAGGGTAAGCCGTAGATACTTATACGTAAGCCTTACAGATTAGGTCTATTTATAAGGTACCTTGATTAGAAACCACGAGTCTCTTTTACTAAAGAAGTAAGCCGTTCTCTATTATCTAGTTTTAGTACCCGCGGGTAGCTTTCGTTCGGTCGTCTTCTAAGTCTAAAGAGTTACGGTTAGCAGTAAGTAACTAGTTAATAAGGTTAAGCGAGGGTTCTAAGGTAACTAGGGCTAACGTTATAGGAGGTTCTAATCGAGTAGTAATACGTAGATCTAACTGATTAGACGTAAGTAAGGTTTGTTATCTTATAGACGCTTTTAGGTCGTTTTATAAGTTAACGTCTTAGTCTCAGCGTATTAGCGTGTTCGTTTTCTCGTTCTACTTACTAGATTGAAATATAATTATAAAATAGAACTCTAATAGAAACTCTGCCTATCTTACTTACTACTAGTTTAAGGTTTTAGAGGTTATAAAGTACTCTAAAGCCTTATAATCGGTAAAGACCTTGATCTAGGAACTAGTCTAAGTAAGATCCGCTTACTATTATCTAAAAGAGTATATAATAGCTAGTATCTCCTTATCGTAGATTTAGTAGTTTAGCTCGGCGGGGTTTATCGTCTTCGAGAAGTAGCCTATAGGTCTCTACGGTTCGGTTTCGGATATACGTTGTGATATTATAGCCGCAACTACTCTATTAGAAGCGTTAGTCTCAACCATAGTCTCTAAATCGGCTGTAAAGTAGTATAAGAGAGGGGCGGTAACTAAGGCTTCTTTTAACGTATTAAAAGCCTTCTTATATTCTAAGTCGAACTTAAACAGTACTTCCTTACCTATAAGATAGTTTAGCGGACAAGTAATCTGTCTATAATCCTGAATAAAATGTTAGTAGAAGTTATAAAAACCTAGGAAGAACTAGATACTCTTAATAGTACTAGGATATTTCTAGGAAACGATTACTAAGATCTTCTCTAGGTCGACTTCGATTCCGTCTATAGAGATAATAAAACTAAGATACTTTATATAAGTAACGTAGAACTCTATCTTCTTAATATCTACTTATAGCCTAGCTTTATAGAGCTGTTCTAAGACCTTATAGACGTATTTAACATATTCGAGCTTATTATTAGAGTATATAAGAATATTGTTAAAATAAGCTATATAAAAGTTATCGAGATATTCTATAAGAACGCTATTTATATACCTCTGGTACGTAGTAGGACCGTTGGTTAAGCTGAAAGGTAATACCTTATATTTGAACGTACTATAACAGGTCTAAAAGGTTATAAGTTCTTCTAACTCTAGTTCTATACGTATATAGTTGAAAGCTTGACGAATGTTAAGCTTTGTAAGGATTTTAGCACTAGTAATTCGTGTAAGAGTTTCGTCGATTAGTAGAAGAGGGTACTGGTTCTTACGAGTAAGGTTATTAAGTTTCCAGTAGTCGATATAGAGCTGTAAGCTTCTATTAGGCTTCTTTATAAACAGTACTAGAGAGGCGAAAGAGGCGTAGCTAGGAATAATAAACCCTTTGTTAAGGTTATCGAGGATATACTACTTTATAGCTAGAAGTTCCTTAGTCGTTATCTTATATAACGGGCTATATAATAGAGTATTCAGACCTATAAGTTCGATCTAGTAGTCGACTTAGTTTCGTAGTAGAGGAAGCTTATCTAAAGCTCTCTTTAAAAAGACATCCTTAAAGTCTATATATTCCTAGTAAACGTTCTATTCTACTAGTTGTTTATCTAAAGCGTAATCTACTAAAGAGAGCTTTATACGTAACCTGTCTATAAGAGTATAGTCGATCTCTTATAAGCTAGTAGAGAAGACTTTGTTATCGCGCTTTTAAAGGTTAAGTTTAAAAGCGGCAGCTCTAATATAATAGATATTAATAGCGAAGTCT
>JAPZOX010001542.1:0-10664 GCA_037952655.1 Hymenoscyphus sp. LP001 | reverse complement strand
ACCCACATTTTTGTTATTATAATAACAAAATATTTCTCATTTACAATTTTTTTAATATTATAAGGCTTTTTTTTCTTCTCAAAAAACAGGTTTGGAAAAGATAAAAAAAACACCCCCCCCCCCCCCAAATACATACAACCAATCTCAACTCGGCCGTGAATATTTACAAATACCTTCGATCTGTTGAAACGTGTCCTCCTTCATCTATATACCAGTTATCTCACATCAACCTATTCGCATTGCGACCACCAAACTCCCGTAGCGACGCAGGTGTAGGGAGACTGACACACCGTTGATCCAGTATAACCCATACCACCACATTGACCCCACTGTGGAACTCCTCCTGTGGGTGTAGGTCCAGCAGGTGTGGTGGTGGTGGTAGGTTTCGTAGTACTCGTCGTCAAAGTCGTTCCAGGGCTGGCAGGGAGGCCCAAATCACTACTCACTCCATCTAAGAACCCGGCGTTTGACCAAACCTGACTCGCATCCCAAATCATCACCCCTCCAAAACTACTGAAAGTCTTGGAGAATGCGATAACGGACGCCAAAGCACTTCCAGTGATATAGCCAGCCCCACCGCCAACTGCACCTGGTATTCCAAGGAAAACCTTGACATTCTTGTTCAAAGATACAGTCTTGGCCCAATCATCCCAGGTATTGAAATTAAAATTGAATTGTGAAGAAGCGCCAGGGACATACGAGGAAACTCCACAATAATTGTTGTAGAACTGGACAAAGATGGCATCGAAATAGACCGCACCAGCAAGCATCTCGCCATCGGCGGCATCAGGGTACGGGCATTGTGGAGCTGCAGTCAAATAATAAGATTTTCCGCCAGCAGCGGTCATGAGACTTCTGAGTTGATTTGCGAATGGAACCATATTTGCTGCTGTTGCCTCAAAATCGAAATCGAAACCATCGATTACTGCAGTTCCGAATGGTCTTGGTGCTGAACTGCCCGACACAACAGGACCGAAGATGGACCAGATATTCGTCGCAGCGGCGGTTGCTTGGGCACTGGATGTGAAACCTCCTTCGGTGTATGTTGCGCCACCAACGCTGAGGAGGATAGTCTTTCCATATGTTTGCTGGCAGGTTTTTATGTCGGCTCTGGGAGTTATGAGTTTTTTGGTCAAGACTCAAGAGAAACTGAAATCCACTTACTCAATTTGGGAACAGTAAAATAGAGAGGAGCCAGCAATTGGAGTGCAGAGATCTCCAGCATTGGCAAAGTTCGCACTAGGAGTTCTGAGTGTCACGAGGAAGGCAAGTTGAACAATCTTTAGCTGGGAATTAGCTGGGTGACAAGAAATTATCTCGAAGCAACGAACATTGAATTGGGTATCTATCGATTGTCAGAAAGGCTTTTGCAACCAGTGAATGGAAGAATGAACATACTGGCGCAATAGTAGGAAAGTCTCTGTTGACTGAGGGGAGCACCAGTGGCTTGTCCATATGAGTTTTGGCCTATCGCTTAGTTAGTAGTTCTTTGTTGAGATGTAAACGAGTACAAACCCCAGTAAATCGCTATATTGTTAGATGAACTAGGGTTGAACCCTGCATGGGTGAATGGGAGAGCTCCCAGCAAGACCACGAGGACGATTAATTGATGAAACATGATGAACGGCAGGATAGAGATGAGAAAAGAAGCCAGAAGTGTCACTTTGAGTCTTCTTCAATTTGAATTAATTAATGAAATGCCAAAGGTACAGCTCAGGAAAGGGATTCTGCCATTGAAATAGGTAAAAGAATATTGCAGTGAACTTTATCGAAAAGTCATTTGAGGTAGTCACTTCTAAGACCAATACATCTGTAGCACACGATTTCGACCAAAACGGGCCATCAAATGAAACAAATTGTAACCAACCTCTCTTCTCTGGTAACAATGAAGCATTTGGAGGGGTACAAGAACCTTGCAATCAAATTATCTCAAAGATTGGGTTTGGAAACACCGTCATCTGCTGTATACAAATCTAAGTGCACCCTTGGTTGGCATGTGACTGATTTCGCTTGATAATGAATCCTTGGAGAAAGTTGTGAGAGAAAGATAAGAATGTAGAACTTCGATAAAAGTACCTTCCTAAAACAGATCGCTTTCGCGGTATCTTTGATCTAGAACCCTCCAAAATTGCTTCATTCAGGTGATGGTACTTTGAGCGTGGTAACGTCGCGTGCCCTTTTCTTTCGAAACTTCAAAGATCAGGCACAGAAACGCTCTTTCGAGACTGTCTGAATGGGGAGTAGAAGGGAAACATTGTAACGTTACTCGACTAAAAGAACCTGGAGAGGCTAGTCACGTGATGTTATTTTACAAGATTAAAACATAAATAATGGGGGAAATTTCAATATCATTTTCTGTACATTCGGGAAAGAGATTAGCTCCTTGATAATGCACATACCAATATTCCACACGTTGCATCCTGCAAGCGAGCTTTGTGCTACTACCAACAGTTGGACTTGATTACTCCATGTTTCTCAGAGGAAATAAATCAGTCAGAGTTAAGCGATTTTGAAATGGCTGTAGTGCCCTAGCTGTGTGTTATCTGAAAGGATGCAAATCTCCACATGGTTCGATGGCTGGTATTTACGCCATTTGCGCTGATTGCGGGTGGTCAATTGAAATGAAAGAAAGAAACAGTGTAATGACTACACTAACAAGTTTTCACTCTAAAAAAAAATAGTTCTTGCTGCATTTTCTCTTTGTGACGACAATCAATGATGGCTTCATTGCAGTATTTGCTGCTTGTACTGTTGGTATAAGAATGGAAGGGGGTATTTAGATTTTTGCTGTATTGAATAATCAACGATATGTAAATTTGTTATTTTGCCTTCCTCATGATCCACACCGAAGCCTTTAGTAAATAGATTCATAGATCGTTGTTTCAACCTTCTGGTACAATTTAGTATTGCCTTGAATATTTCAGGACTTTGATAATAATCTAAATTGTCCCAAGTATATAGGTTAATTAATTACCTAGAAAGAATCAGGATTGATTTATAACAATGTTACCTGTGAGCAAGGAAAAACTTGCGGTATTTACTGCTGTTTTTACAGTCTATTTCAGGAGTGACATTTATGGACCAGGCGAGTCACATGTATCAAACCAATGAAGTGCTATTCACTTTGACAAATACAAACAAGCTCAAGTTTGTGGATTACATTATTTGGCTCTGTAGATAAATAGATCCTAGAACCCAAATTAACTTCCCTTCTTCTGCAGAAATTTTCTTACACAACTCCAGAGGCTGCAATATAAAACAAACACCTTTGCAGTCTGTTAATATTTCAAGTTTATATTGAAGGTCTATAAGCTTAGCGGCAAACGATTGAAGTTCTTAATTTAATTGTAAGGAATGAAGAAAAAACCTACAACGAGCATGGATTCACTTCTCATAGGAGAGCCCACCAAAACCTACAATGAAGCTATGACTCAACGCTGGAACTCAGTAAATTTGGGTTTGCAAAACAGTCGCTGCTTATCAGTGGGCGTTGCTTGTATGGGGCAGCTCAAATTTTCAATCCATTTCTCATCCATTATTCTCCATCAGTCATTTCCATCCCCCACCAACAAGTTGATCATTTGTCTTGAGAAATCACACAGGAATCGTTTCACCCATAGAGACTGCCTCTGAATGGAAATTAGACATTTATAAACATTTAGGGGCCAGTTGAAGTGGTAGGAATGAGAAGAGTGAGGGGATCAATACTCTTACTGACCATGGTTAGCTTCTAGACTACAAGAAGGCATCGCCATCTCCACTTACAGCGACGGAGGCGGTCGATTCAAGTAGCTCCCTTGAGATGGGAATATCCTCCTCTTTGAAGCCAGCCGAATTTCCCTTCTTTTCCAAATTACCACCTGAGTTGCGAAATTTTATCTGGGAGCTCGCATCCTTTCACAGAAATCGATACTACATGTCCTAGGAAGTTACTGGCGTGGGATATGGACCCAATCACCCTTTACTTGGTTTGAAGAATTTCCCCGGGTCTTCGGTTCCGAGCATTTTACATACGAATCGAGAAAGCAGAAGCGATGCTCGATGATGCTTGTTGAGTATGAGGTTGAGGAAATGGTTAGCTATCTGAAAAGACTCTACAGGGCCATCTCTAGAATATGAGCAACTCAACTGGAAGCTGATCACGATTTATGGGAAGCTGTGTGAGACAAGGTCGCGTTCTGAAAAGCTGATTTGACGGAAGTTCTGGTCTTTTGTAACAAATTTTGACAAGAAGGATTTCAAATATAATCTGCAGCTACGATTATTTGGGAAAAGTTAGATGTATCAAAGATCTCAGTACCAGAGAAGTGAAAGTTAAAATATCCCATCCTCCTAAGGTGATACCTAGAAGCAAGTAGTTTACTTCGCGAATACATACTTTTGTAAAAGAATAACATAAGCAACAGGAAAAATCAACTCCATTCAGTAGAAGACTTCTGACTCTCATGCAAAGGACAATTTCTTATCTGAAGTCCTTTCCTAAAACCAATTCTCAACTCTTTCTTGGAATCACTAGCACTTCCACTGACAATTAGTAACAAGAAAGGTGTCTGCCTAACGAATTAATAAATACATTTTATCATTATTTAACATTGGTCTTTATAGATAATTATATATTCGTTATCTATAGTGTTTGTATTCGTAGAGAATAGAGTTTTTGTTAGTATTTGTAAATATTAGTGAATAATTTATTAAGAAACTAGATAGCTATTTTTCTAGCTACTAAATACTTTTTCTATTCTGAGAGTGCTAAGATATACCTCAACCTAATACAGCAGAGGTTTTATTACTAGTTTAAACAAAGTAGAGTATGTATTAGTCTCATATAACAGAGACTTTCTAAGCTATCCCTTTTTGTTCTTCTCTTTACTTGAAGATTTAATATTCTCATTTAATACTACTTAGCGAATATAGAATATTCGTAGAATTAAGACTTCTTCATTATTTATATTCGCAGCCAAAGTGTGAATTAGCGAATATTCGTGAATATCCGTAGCTTGCGGTAGTGTTAGCACGCAACAACCCAAGGGATCATTTAATAAACTTAATTAATCTAAACTATCTCAAACAATAGAATACAGTAGTTAGACTTACTAGACTTACTACTCGATTTTTATAGCAGGTACATACCAGTCAATCTGATATCACTGATCTCATCGCCGGTTCAATCTCGGCTCACTGTAACTCACAGGAGGTGTGAACATTAGAACATGATGATTTGAAGGTAAGGAGTTTCAATTCCAATTTCAATAAATAATAAAGTCTGTAAAATTCCCGGTTAATTTTTGAGAGCTTCAGGTTGAGCTTCTTATCCGAGACCCCCTGCTGAGCCTTATCGTACGCGAAGCTCCCATCGCGACTGTTCCTCCAACACCAACAAAAAACATGGTACAGTACCATCTTGCGACAATCTTCACATCTTTTTTTCCTCCCCGTATCTAGACTCGCTGGGCCTGATTGCTGTCTCTATATAATCATGGCCTTCTCCACCTGAACAAGGCCACCTTTGAATCTTCGCAATCCCCGCAATGGCTTCCCTCTGGTCTGGGAAAGCGCCCGCGCCGGCAGACCCTCCAACTCCTACTCCAGTACCAACCCCGGCACAAGGCAACGCTGATGTGGCAGATACTGGCCTGGCAGATGTTGGTCTTCCAGCTCCTCAACAGCCCGCGCCCACGAGTGTCCCAATGGGAAGGCCTCAACTCCAACGAAACCAACCCCAACCGCCCCCTCCTCATCAACCTCCCCCACCGCCTGCTCCCCAGCAGCTAGGCAACCCAAACGACTCTCTTTCTTTAATGCAACTGCGTCGAATTGTCACCGAATTTCCCAAATCCGAACCCGTTACATACGCTTTCGCATATACCGATACGGCAAGTTTCGAGGAAGAGGTGGACGAATGGTTCTCCTACAATGACGCCGAGTACAAGCGCCTACATCGAGCGAAAGACACGTTTGGCAGACGATGGAAGAAATTCTCAGGGAAACCTTGGCTGGAAGCAGATCAGGCAGAAAGACAGAACTTTGCGGAGCGGGAGGTCAATGGGCTCCTGGCTACGGACTTGCGGCGACGGTGCAAGGCGTTGCAAACCATTCTGCATATAATCCTTGGAGTTTGGGACGAAACCGCCGGAATTCAACTCGCTGGGAAGGAGGAAGATGCCCCAAAGACCAAGACAAAGGCCACCCAAATACAACTAGAGCATATGAAGTCAGGGATTCTGCTTGTGGCGCGAGCTGGTGGGATTCCGTTGCTCTACGAGGTCATGCAGAATGCATTCAAGAGGTTGTGGTAAAAATCAAATGCTGCTACTTTCCTGTTCTTTGCTAACATTCGCAGGGATGACGAGTATCGGGAAACGAAATTATTAGAGGAGGATATTCCGTATATTCAAGACGAATTGGACAATGTAACAACTATCGAGTATTTACTGATTGAGGGTGTTCGTAATGATCCCATTACTCTGGATTCTCCACGCATCAAACTCTGTGCGTATGCTTAACCCAACTAAGGTACATTGCTGATATTTAGAAGTGGAACTCAACCCAGGGCTGTTGGAATATCTGGTCACTGTAACTGCAAGACTTCGTTGGGACGAAGCAAATGAATTGCCGCAAACAAGAGTAAGTAGCACTTGTGGAACTAGCCTTTCAATCTCTAACCATCCCCAGATTTTTCTCCTTTTCTGGAAAGCTGTTTTACTTGTATTCGGAGGAACGGTTGAAGTCGATGAAATTAAAAAGGTTGTGGATGAGCTGAGAAATCAAAATGCTCCTCCTGGGAAAATAATCACAGCTTCTCCCCTTGACTATCATATCTTCCGCCAGGAAATAACGTCCAAATATCCCGCTTATACACCACCTCAACCTTTATTACCCCTGGAGCCTGACAACAACTCGATACTCCCTCCACTCCCGAATCGACCGAGTCGAGCGAATGGCGCAAATGGCATTATAGCACCCGCGATGAATGTGAACAGCAGCGGTGCATCTATTTTACATCAGCCTGTGCATATTGCTACACCGGCTCCGTCACCCCCGCCCTCACCTCCAGTGGGTGGTAAAGCTGGGAAGAAACAAAATTATCAAACGAACCAGAACTTCCCTTTTATGTATCCTCCGTTGGATAGCACAAGTAATAGTGCTGGAGGAAAGGGCTCGGCTGGTCTACAAGGACTTCTTGTTGGTCGTAGATGGGAAGGAAGTGATATCCCCAAGTCGATTTTGGAAGCCGGCGATCTATTCGCAAACCGAATGCGTATGACCAGGGCAATGCGACAGTTATGGGACGAGAGAGAGCGATTCTTGAAATTCGAGCGAGGATGGGATGGCTCAAATGATGACGTCGAAGAGCTAGATCTTGAGAAGATTCTGGCTCATAAGCTGTCAATGCACAAGAGCAATCACCCAAAGCCCGAAGTGGATTATGGTCCAAATCCAGACGTCGATATTAAGGTAAAGCAAAAACTTGATATGGTTGAGGGATTCTATGTAAGTCCCATTCTTCCCTGTTCGTAATTCATGCTAATGAAATTAGCGAGAGTCGATACCTCACCTCCAATCCCTAGTCATCGTATTATTGAAAGCAGTCTTGTCGAACGTGACTGCTTTACTCACGCAGCCGGGAAATCAGCCCCCTGGTGGACTAGCGCCAGGATTTAGGTCGGAAACCAATCTTCGCAATGGTGTGCCGCCACAAAATAGACCCGACCCTGCAAATATACCTCTCCCCAATACGGTTGAGCCATCTGATCTTCCAATTGACGAAATCGAAGCACTTCGATCTCGAGAAATCACAGCAAAAGCAGTCTCCGGAATTCTACTTGTACTACTGAAATGGTTTAAGGTCTCACGTAAGTTTTGTTATTGACATATCACGTATTCCAGGCTGACGAAAGAAGATATCTTGAAATTCGAGTACTTTACCCAACTGCTTCTTGATTCAAACTATCTTCCCTTAGTTTTGAAGTTGTTTGCTCACCAAGAAATCGACAAAGTGGTAGAAAGCAAAACAGACCGTGATGAAATGAGGTATTTTCTTCATGTTCCTCTTGTTTTTCCCCCTCTTGCTTGCCCCTACTTACAGCCATAGCTTCTTCGCTTTCTGTGACAGCAATAGTAAAAATGCCCCTATGGGCATGGGTCTCGATCAAGATGAAAGTGAAGATGATGCTGCACCACCACCAATCAAGATCAAACGAGACGCCCCAGCAGCAGATTCCGAAGATAAGTTGCCAGCCCTCGCCTTTCAAGATGGGCAATTGGCAGGAAAACGCGGGATGCCTGAAGTCGACGAACTTGGTTACCCGACCACTGAACCCTCGTCCGATCAACCCATAACCGAGTTCTCTTGGCGGAACTTCTTCTCGTCCATCAACTTCCTGCGCGTCATGCAGAAGATATGCAAGAACAAGGCGCATCGGAATTTGTTGTTGGTGCAGTACAAAAGTTCCAACATTCTTAAAAAATCTCTCAAGATCCCGCAGCCGGAGTTGAGACTCTACACCCTGAAGCTGTTCAAGAGCCAGGTTCCTTACTGTGGGCGCAAATGGAGACAGGGAAATATGCGTGTCATCACTTCGGTATATCTTCACTGTCGTCCGGAGCTGCGCGATGACTGGTTGGCGGGGAGTGATGTGGATGCGGAGGTGGAGGAGGCGTTGCCGCTGGAGCAGGCGTTAAGAGCGTTGACGCATTGGCATAATATTAAGAGATACCCGGATCAGATGGGGGCGGATACGAAGTTGTTGGAGGAAGAGCATGATTTTTTTGTGAGGGAGTTGGACAAGATGGCTTGGATTGATGATGGGATTGAGGAGGGGGAGGGGGGCTGGGCTGGGATGAGTAATGGGTGGTGATGGGGATGAATTGAATGGTATTATCTTTTATACCCTTTCCACTTGAGATGGATTCTTGTCTAGGAATACGTGTGATTGTATTGGTTATTTTTGCGTTGTGAAGTCTTCTTTCATAGGTTGGTGTGTTCCGCGCTCTGGTGTATTCTTCCATTTACCAGTGGTGGCAAGTGCCATTAAAATATGGAACGAGGGTACCAGTGGTGACCTGCAAGCGCAAGTGAGATCTTATGCGTCGATATATATCTGCGTTCCGGGTCTCTTGTTTCCATGGTCGGCGGGTGGGTTGCTGTTGTGGTGCCCTGGGTGGTCATGCGACTTTGGGCTCCTCTTTCTGTCGGGCGGGTTTCCGAAATCAAAGGTCTTTTGGATCTGCTGTTGGTTCACTGCTGTCTTCTCCAAAGCTTGTAAACCGGGAACTGTTCATTTCGGGCCATGCGTTCGTCGACACGCCGACGGTGTTCAGCTAGAACACCAAATTCGATTTCAGCTTATCGGGCGTTGTTGAGCAGTGCTCCAGAGAACGAGGCGGCAGTTCGTGGTTCGTGGGCTTCTCATCATGGGATCTTCCTTAATATCATATGTGGTGTTTTATACATGTTGCCGGCAGCATTGAGGGGTAGTTGGATGGGCGCGTGTACCGAGTATTCGGCATCCTACCAGTTGGATTTGGTAAAACGATTGTGCTAGCTTTTTAAACAGCTGCCGAGCTCTTCTGGCAAGATCCAAAAGAAGAAAGTCTATTGCTTCCCGCTCGTGGATATGTAGCCAGAACGCTCTCAGTAATTTGATCGATGGGAAAACACTTGCCTTCGAATTCATGACATACATGGTACGTCAGTACAGAAGCAACCGTCCCGTTTGAAGTGCGACTGCTCGACGCATTAGCTACGCGGGTTTCGTTGGAGATCGCCTTCTTGTCATTGATTTTTGACCCTTCATACCGTGTCTGTACTTTGGATGAATCCATTTTCGCATCGTGGATACGCCTAAAATATATTTGCCAAGTCTTAGTTTACCTTCTAAGACCCCTAGAAACAGATGATCACCAGTTTTCTACCTCGCTCATGCCATGGTAGAAGAGATAACACTCAAGAGCGATGATAGAAAGTTTCAAATGGGAAGAATGTCTAACTTGGTACAGTCTGTTGCGAATTAAGCTTTAATTTTGACGTTTTTTTGTAATCCGAACGTTTTTACGTACCGTATCTACTAAAAAGTAACTATGATAAAATATTAACGTGGTTCATCAGTACCCTGCGCATATCAGTACCCTGCGCACTTTTCCCTCACCAACTACATTCTAACTTTAACACGCGTTTTCTCAACCACCCTAAATGGAAATTCAAACGTAAGAAGCACGAATCATCTTAGCTATCGAGGCTATATATACAGCTAAAAAGCTAAGTCGTCAGTCCGCTACGAAAATCTATAATGTTCCCGAATCTACGCTCCAACTTCGAATAAACAGTTATACTACTCTTTATAAACGTCTACTACTAAACCTTAAATTAAACAACCTAGAGGAGGAGGTGATTATTCGATATATACTTAATCTAGATATAAGAGGATTTACGCCCTAGCTAGCTAGTATAGAAGATATAGCGAATTATATCCTCGAATCGCGGGGGGGGAAGACTGTAACGGCACGAAACGGATACTACTACAAAAGAGGCATATGGAAGTGCGTTCGATAGAATGACATATCCGAATACTAGGCTCTGATACGAAGGAAAAGACCAAATTGGTCTTTTCTCAAGAGAGAGTAAGGACATCTATATACAAGAGGGCCGGACAATAACAAAAGTC